>BGPR01005214.1:41758-59504 GCA_013235015.1 Araneus ventricosus | reverse complement strand
TAACCTGCTTAAAATGGGATGCCTGTTATGTTGTCACTAATCGAAAAGAGCCTGCTTAAAATGGAATGCCTGTTAGGTTGTCACTAATCGAAAACAACCTGCTTAAAATGGGATGTCTGTTATGTTATGTTTCTAATCAGTTCATTCATTTATAAAACGCATTCTTTAAAAAGAAGAAGTTCCTCTTTTGATTTCGCAGAAACATGGCAGGAAACGCTGCAACTGTTGACTGGAATTGTATAAATCCTAGAAAATTAATTTATTTATCTGACAGTTTTAATTCACGTGTTTAGGAGAGCATGTCTCCTGCTTATATTAATTAATATTTAATGTCTTAAACAAGTATAAAATAAATAAAAATTCCCAATGCCCTGTCAAATACTTTGATATTGTATTGATATGTGTCTACGATAACAAATCGGTAGTTCTTAACCATATTGCGCAAGAAGTCTGTGATGTCGGATTCTCTTTGAATGAAAAGTTCCGAGGTGAATTGGCGATTATCACAGCTTATTACACTGTATTTTGTATGATAAAAGTTATCACATACCACACCGGATTTATTGAAAGTAGGCAGTTAATAAGAAGGTGATCATGTAGAGCAGAGGTTCCCAACCTTTACCCCTTCGCGCACCCCTTCATCAGTCTTTTTATTTTCGAGAACCCCCTATTTCGTATCCACCCCTCCCTCCAACCATCCATCTATGCAAAGAAGTTTTATCTATAATGTTAAGGGTTTAGGTCAGCCTGAGAATCGAATGACTCGAATTAATAATATTTGCAGGGCCCCCAGTTCTATTATGCTGCCTCATCGTGGCGGGGATGGTGGCCCTGGATGGAATGGGCGATGTACGTCTGGTGTTCTTTCTCCTGGCAGGGTCACCCAAGGCGTGAAGGTCATTCCATCATACCCAGCTAAAGCATAATGGCAATGGACAAAGTCAGACTTCTTCCCTCTGACGTCCAAAGTCTAGTGCCAACAGAAGCTGCACTCTCCTCCTTTACCATAAATCGTTCGTTTTCTGTGGGCGAGCGGACTCTTGGACTTGGTCTAGCTGAGGACAAGAACAAGTGGAATAAGAAACAACAACAATATTTGCAGGACATATTTTTGCGTTTGCATTTTATTCCATTTTTACGATAGTGTTAGTTCAACGCCAAAACAAATGAAACCAGTATTGTAATAATTTCGCTTTAATTTATAAAGACAGCTGAGAATTGCACTTGGTAATAATCAGCTTCTTAAGCCGAAGAAATTTCAATGCGATCTTTGAGCTTGTCGCATGAAGCTAAATTATAAAATTTGGTTCAAATGAAGACTAAAGAATTACAGTCAAACCTGTTTTTGTGTGGTCCTTTTCTATGCGATTTTTTATGCGGTATATGAATTCCAACGGTGTTGGCATTATAACACCGTTGTAATGTTTTCTATCAGTGTACATATGCACACTGTAAGGCGCTGTTCGCCTTTAGGCGCTATGTTCATTTGTTATCAGCAGTCTCCCGATAATGCACATTCAATCGTTTTCGTTCTGGACTAACGTTAGTTATTTTCCTTTTTTTGACTACGACCCAAAACCGGAATTCAGTTAGGCACACGGCAATCTTGGCAGTTCAAGTTCTGGCAGCCAATTCCAGCAATTTAGTTATTAAATGTATACTTAAAAAGATTGTGAAAGAAAACACATATTTTTAATAACTTTTTCGTCTTTTTTCCGTCGCTTTGGAACTGGTGGTAAAGTATCGTCTTTGGAAAATCATGGGTTTGATACCCAAATCAACCGAAAATTTGCCTAGAATATCCTTCTGGTGCATGGAAAACCTGTCGTCTTCGGTCAGAAGTCCTCACGTTAGGATAAAATTGAATTTTGGAAGGGGTCGCCTGTTCAAGTGTGGTGCTCGTCTTCTGACCACGGTTCAAAATGACTCGGTCCATCCTAAGATAGCCCATGTGTAACTTTAGGCTGGAACGTTAATTAAACTAAACTAAATGTGCACATTCATCCTTATTATAATAAAGTTAATTAGTTAATCCCACGCAGAGTATCTACGCTCGGTTATATGCATACCATGATCTTCCTGAAGCTTCTGGAGCCAAACTAGCAATTCAGCGCTCCAAGAAAATTTGCTAAGATAGAAAAGGCGCCAACTGGTGTGCGCATAACGGAAAAGTAGCCATTGTACAATATTCACAGTAGTAACTTCCATGATATTCACCTCGATTTGTGAATTGATACGATTTTATCTTCCCTGACTTAAAATATTTTGACGTTGATCTAAACATTCTCTGGCTGGCCTAAGCTCATCTGCTTCATTTCTAACTGATCTCTTTTGAATAATTCCATCCAAAGTTTCATTATATTGTACGAAATATTGTGAATTCGGTTGAAATCTAGAAGTTGGTGCACGCTCTTAAAACATCGCCAAAGCAATAACTTGATCTGTACACTTCATTGACGCCAAGTCGCCAAAGCTAATTAAAGTAATACTTGCATTAGCTTTGGCGACTTGGCACCATTTTAATAGTGTGTACCGACTTCTGGATTTCAACCGTGAATTCTTCATCTTAAACTCATTTTTTTCGTGTAAAAGTTATTTTACATCAGAACGAATATGGTAACAAGCTATAGCTACGAAGTTATGCTTAACACGGAGGAGGCTACTGGTTTTATTTTGTATAAAAACCTATTGTTGCCATCGGCAAAAAAGAAATTAACCTCATTTCTGTGCCACGTATGTTAGCGTTTTATTTGTATAGATTCCTTCCGAGTTATATCGAATTCACGCTGCTGGAGGAATGACAGAATGCTTTGGTTTAGGAAGGTGGTCATAATTTTTGGACAGTGGTGTATGAAAATTGTGCTATCAGAATGATGTGTTTGTTATATACTTGAAAATTTCTAAATAAATACACATATTTTAAAGAATATATCGTTCATGGGTTGCAATATTGGCACAATTCGAAAAATGAAGTTTTGAGATGAACGTGTTTATAAAGATTTCGTTAGTACTGAAATGGAAGAAGCACACGCTTAATTTAAGGAGTAAGCATAACTGAAAGGCTTCATAAGAGTTCTGTTACGTTCTGCAAAGATGGCGATTTTACAATATTGGGAATGGCCATAACTCGAAATTAGTTCTTTTCCAGTTGTGCCAGTATTGCTGCCCATGAACGATATAAAATCAAACCCCCGTTATAAGGAACCCTCAACGAACCGATCTAGAAGTTCGCTATAACCGAGGGTTCGCGATGTCCGATTTTTCAAATATTGGCTACGCAAGATTTCCTATAATCCTTAAATGAATTTCCACGTTGAGCAAATTAAACCTATAACTGCTTATACCGCGATTCCCGCGGGTAGGAAGTAAGCCTATTTTCTGCTGTATCCTGCGATTTTCGTAAGCCTTAGCGTCTACTTAGTACTATTGCAGCGTCGAATCGTAGTATACTAATAAAGTCTTGCACATAAATAACAATTCGCTTGGTTCAATGGTATTTGAACATATTAATAAAGCCTTGCACATAAATGACAATTCGCTTGGTTCAACGGTATTTGAACATACTAATAAAGCCTTGCACATAAATAACTATTTACTTGGTTCAACGGTATTTGAACATGTCTGCGAACGTTGCATCTAAATGGCGATTTTAAAAAATTCGGCAATCAAGAAGGTTATCTAAACTAAACTGCAGTTAGTAATGACTTCTATTAAATTAAAATAAATATTTGTACTTTAAAATATTAACAATGAAATTAATTGTATTTACATTTATTGCCCTTAAGTATGAAAATAAATAGTGACTTTTCGTTAAAGAGGTTAAACTAAGCTTGAAAAGGAGAAATTTTGGTTCACTATATCCCAATTCCTTGCTTTTGAAGATCGTAACAAGCATTTGAAAATATATTAGTGTTTTAGGAGTACGGTTGGGACCAATTGATAGGGTTGCAATAATTGCCGAGCATTGATACGGGACGTTGAAATGCTAAATAAATAAATAAAACATGAAAAAAAGTGGGTAGGTAATGGTTTATTTTACTCTGATAAAAAATCAATAAAGTTTAAACAATCTAATAAAATGAACACATAGAATAATAAAAAAGATGCGAGGCTAATCCTTTCTTAGCCCCTTCATATTTTAGAGTCGATTTTACTTTCTTAATTATATCATTACCTTCTTTCACATAATCTTGAAATTGGGCTCATTTTAAAATTACAATGAAAAATCAAAATTGCTTCAGTTGTGTCCACTGACAACCTGTTTCTTTCGTCCGACCATTGAGTTGGCATTAGGGAAAATATTCGCTTCACATTAGCATTGTGGACTGGAATGGCAAATGCATATTCGCATTATCCTTTGCATCTGCAAAAATTTCAACCATTTTTTTTTTTTTTCATTTTTCACTACCCATTCTCTTCCATACTGAATTTCAGAGTTGCTTCTCTGCCTTGGTAGGCATTATTTTTCTCTAAATTATCTTTTAGATATACAAACTGGTTGAATAGACTGTCAGTGTTGCCAATACGGGACAAATAGTAATACTGGACTGAATAATGCAATACGGTGATATTACCGTATATATGGGACGTATGGCAACCCTACAAATTGAAGAGGTCGCTATAGCCGAGGGATCGTTATATCCGGGTTCGTTATACCGGGTTTTGACTGTATTAATCATTTATTCGTTCATTTGTTCTGCGTATAATTTTCACTTTTGAACCTAAGAACCTTGAGACATAATTTTTAGCCCATGTAACTCCTTGGACTTAATTAGAGATCGAACTCTCGCTCCCAAAACAAGCACATATTATTATATTTTTTCCTTCCTTAAATTTTTGGCGAGCCCTCGCCCCTGTAATCCATTAAGAACAACAATGAAATGTCAGTTTGCCCCATTTCAGACGTCAGAATCCGTTGACATGATTCTGACGCAATGGGATGCATGCCAAAGAGGTATCCGAAAGAGCACTCAGATTTTTTAATTTATTTTTACTGAATAATTTTTTTCCTCTGGCAACGGTGGATGGCATATAATAGTGCTTCCTCTCAGTTCGAAATGGCAGCACTTAAATTTGATGGAGTGACTTCCGGAAACTGTGAAGTTGCAAATTTATTGTTTAATATGATTAAACAGAAAGACTGCATAGAGCATTAATGTTTATTAAAAAGACTTAAAGACAGGAATTTACATATAAAACAAAGCAACCGCACATCACATATCTCGTCTAAATTTCTCATTTAAGCCGGTCATTCACGACAGATCCATTCCACGCAAATGGCGTGGTGGCACTCTACGCCATTCCATTTTCAGCCCATCCATTTTGGCAGGTCATTCACGACCACTCCACATCACACAAACTCATCCACTGCCAGTCACTCCCTCCCTGATCCCTGCCTTCTCGATTTTCTCAGTGAACCTCGCACCCCAAGTCTCCCCCTCCACACACACATATATATTGTTCATTCTCAGATTCAGAAACTCTCCCCTTTTCTGCGCATGCGTCGAGCGGAGTTGATTTCACCAAGATAGGGGTGAAGACAAAAATGGAGGGGAAGAGGTTTACATTTTACTTAGCCCTTACTTACAATTTGTTTGGCCCGTTTTGTAGGATGTGTGATCGGAGTAATTAATCTCCCGTTTTCTATTTCTCTGTCACAAAATTTAATAACATTGTATACAATATTTATATTACTACTCCTGAAAGCGTTATTGCCACTTGAACCAGCCAGATGAACAATTAATACACAAGCTTCGAATTAAAATAATATAGCACAGATTCAAAACGAAAATTAATATTCACGTCGGAAAAGACTAGCTGAGAAGAATGCGCCTAACCGGATGAAGGTTGTGACCAAACAAAGAACGGAATAATTAATTCTCCGTTTTCCGTTTCTCTGTCACAAAATTTAATAACATTGTGTACAATATTTATATTACCACTCCTGAAAGCTTTATTGCCACTTGAACCAGCCAGATGAACAAATAATACACAAGTTTCGAATTAAAATAATATAGTACGATTCAAAATGAAAATTAATATTCACTTCGGAAAAGACTATCTAAAAAGAATGCGCCTAGCCGGATGAAGGTTGTGACCAAACAAATAACCCCGGAAAAGCGCTCTTCTTGCTTACTGCCTGTCACCCCTTTCCGTAGTAAAATCGTCCAAAAGTGGTAGACTCGGCTCTTTGAAACGAACAGTACGTACCTACTCCCGTCGGTTTTATGGTCCGGCAGTCCAAATGAAGTGGTCGATACAGCAAAAGCCCGGGAATCCGAACTAATTGGCGCTGACCTCTGTCCGGATTCCGGGAATTCGGATTATCCGGGAAATTCGGTAAAATACTCTCGATATACCAAATGCAGTAGAGCAGTGGTTCCCAACCTTTTTGGTTGTGCGGACCACCTGTTGCGTAAAAAAATATTTTGAGACCCGCTAACTAAATATACAAGTAAAAATATAAAAACAGATATTCACATATAAATATTATATGCACGTATAGGTCAGTAATTAGTAAAGCTTACTATAAAGGGATTAAAATTTATTGTTTTATGAAACAAAAAATGAGTGAAGACTTTTGAATCACCTATTACTTCGACTCTAGACTAGCGCGCGCGGCCCACTAATAAGCTATCCGCTATAGCTTTGTTACACAAAGTCTCTCTGTGGGTGTATGGTGTAAACAGTCCAACACGCAGGATAATGAAGAATGAAGGTTCATTTACAAATATGCAGGAAAACACGTAGCACAGGTAACAGAAAACAATGGATCATGCACAGATTACCAATGTAAATAGACAACAATTCACAGGTAACAACAGTTCGGCACTTTGATATTTAGCAACACAAACAGTAGGCAAATAACTAATAACGACAATAACTGCACTTTCAATAGCTCTCAGCTCCCTAGCTCGCACTGCGCACGAAGCTCTAAAGTCGTTCCCAATGGATCAACACTACTCCTCTGATCCAGGCGCCGTCCGTATATACTCTCTCCGACAGGCCGTGACGTCACATGGAGTTTTCTCGTATATTCACGCCTATTCGCTTTCCTAATAGAAATATCGAGAAAAGTGTTGAATTTTCTGGAATCATCTATTTGTCACCAAGGTCGCCAAATTTTTCGCCAAGTCGTCAAAATGGTCGCCAAGTCAAGGATCCCGGAAGCATATTTACAAACCCTACCCTGATAGAACTGAGGCAGGAAATCGGACAATATGATTGGCTCGCTTCGCCGGGAGCCGATGACGTCGTTCTTTGCTCTCGTGCGTGTACTTTTCATTAGTATAATTTCTTACAGTGTGGGATGTTTTATTTTTTATGATATTTTAAAAAATAATATCATTTTTAAAAATATTACAACCCACGGAAGAATGTTTTCTGTGGGAAAACGGAGAAGAAAGTAGGACGACTCTTGTTTTGTTATGATTGCCGTACGCTACGTGCGAGAGCTGAAAACGACATCACTACTCCTCGTAGCCAATGATATTGACTGATTTCCTACCTCAGTTCTATCAGGGTAGGGTTTGTTAATATGCATCCCGGAACAGGCGCTTTCCGTCACTCCATGCTTAACCTTGTAAAACTCTCTTCCCAACCATCAGACTAACATTGCTGGGAAGCGACTTTCCGTGTTCGTAACAGCTTATTAGTTGGCCGCTAGCCAAGAGTCGAAATAATAGGTGATTCAAAAGTCTTCACTTGTTTGGGCCACTTGTGGGCCGCGACCCACGGGTTGGGAACCGCTGCAGTAGAGTATTGACTCTGTCAAGGCGTACGGAAGAGATCACGCGGCGATTCGCACGGTACAGTGGCAAACAAGTTGAGGATAACAAGAAGATACCTGAGTTTGCTTCTACTGATTAATGTTCTATATTCATTCTTAAAGACCAATTCGAACATTTCTTTTTAAGTTAGGAATAAACATTAGCTTTGTTTCTGATTCGTCATTGTTATTTTTCCTTAATTTTTCAGTAAGAAGTTTTCAGAAATTTTTTTTAAAAATGTTCGGATTATCCGAAATTTCAGATTCCCGGGGTTTTACTCTATTTGGACAGGTTGGATATCCAACCTTCCGCTCCACACCGTTCTAATTCTGACCGGTTTTTCACATTGATAATCCATATTAGAGTGGAACCCTCGAATTTGCGTGGCGTGGAGTCGTCGTGAATGTCTAGACTCAGAAGTCTTCATTTTGGTGTGACGTAAAAGTTTGAAAGGTCGAAAACGGCTGATGTGTTTATTGCCTTCGTCATCTGAGCATTGTTCAAAATGAGGACGTCGCAAAATAGTCGTCGCTTAGTTTCGAAGCTGAAAGTTATTCTGACAAGAGGCAATCAGCCAATTCTGAAGCTCTTGTCAGCAGAACGAATACGCTACAACATCTCTATAATCTGTAAGTGACTTAATCAAGTATTGAACCCGAGTGATTTAATTTATCTTTTAGTAGCCTACCATTCAACGACCATAAACCTTTTTTACGAAAGCTGCTAGCTTTGTCCTGAATGAATTTCTTAAATATTTTAAAGGAATTGCAATTCATCTATATTAGTGGTTCCCAACGTGGGGCCCACGCCCCACGAGGGGAGAAATTTGATTATTAAGAGGGGGATATGAAAATGGGGAAAAATGGGGCAGGAGACTGAAGCTAACTAAACTGGAACCTAACATAAAATTTCTTCAGACCATCTTGCGCTTGATGATTGCTGCGCAAAATTTTCGCAGCAATCATCAAGCGCAAGGATGTCACTAAATTTAAATAATAAATAATTACTAATAATTAAAATAATATAGAAAATTATTTCACTAAAATGATTTCCTACCTGAATTTCAGTTCTCCATTATATGCTTTTAAATTTTACTTACTGTGTTTCTCGACAATTTTTTAGTGATTTCTTCCCAAAACCTATCTTTTAAGTTTCTTCAGTGAACAATTCAGTTTTTGGATATTAAAAATTATATATATGTTACATAGGGGACATAAAAATTTTGGAAAGGTTTAGGTGGAGCATGAAAAAAAGTTTGGCACAAACTATATGCATTTTGGCAACTAATCGATATTACTAATCCGGAAGTCAAGTTATTAATAGCTTCTTTCTAGATTTTCACTAACTTATCTTAGTAGAATTCAGTTTAATCATATTAACAGTTTTGAAGCAACGCGAAAGGATATTTTGGTTCGGACCTCGTAATTTTGAACCGGGGTCAGATGATGAGGACGACATCTGAGCAGATACCCTCTCTTCAGACTTCCGCACCACACCAGCTGGAGGATGGGGACCCACGATCTCAGATTTAATGTGCACCAGGCCCACATACACGTCGGATCTTCAGTGGAATCAGGTTTTGAACCTGGAACCTTCCTAGCCGATACCTAACCACTAGGTCACCGTAGCCTTATCTCAACGTAGAATAAAATCATTAGAGTTATTTTTGACGTGAAAACTTCTTTCCGCTCGTTACAGTGGTAGTCGGTCGAACTTTCTTGTGTGACAAAATACCGTCAGATTTGAATCGCTAATAACTACGAGACTAGTAACGCGAAAAGAATGGTTGACCCCACAACGGATAAGTCATATCTGTAAGAGTTTTTGGCATAGAGTTTGTTTTGCCTGTGACGTCATCGTACTAGTGTAGGCGCATGCGCGTGGTTGTTATGAATTAGCGTTATGTAAGGCTATAAATAAATGTAGCGTGGAAACGCGTTTAGCTAGGAGGTTGATTCTGGTGTCATTTTAAAGAGCTTCAGGAGTATTTACCCAAAGTGAGACAATAAAAATATGTATCAGAATATAAGGAAAAGTCGATATTAAATTGAAAATTTCAAGCTCCGCGTGTTTTTTGATTATAACATGCATTTTCTTCCAAATTGTACGAAACTTACAGAATACTTGACAATACGTAAAAGAAACATTGTATTAAAATTTTAATTCAAAAATTTGAATATTACAGGACATATGAGTAATTGTAGTAAATAAACTTTTACTGCGCATACGCGAAATTTAGTTTTATATACTGTCAACAGATGGCGCCATCAAAAGCTACTCTAAATAAAACATAAGAAAGGCGCTGTTCGGGTCCGCGAAGTAGATTTTTCGAGAAATCGTCGTGATAAAATCATAAAACAAGTACTTCATATTAATATGTAATTTACTAATTACCAATCTCTTTATTATAATGTTTACAGAGTAGTATAATGGTTACAGAATATATAAATCACAAGTTTATCGCATGTAGCAAGGGTCTGTGGTAGCTTGTGATTTATCTCTTCTGTAACCATTATACTACTCTGTGTAAATGTTGTATTAAAGAGATTGATAATTAAATTACATATTAATACGAAGCACTTGTTTTATGATTTTTTTCCCGACGTTTTCACGAAAAATCTACGGCGCGAACCCGAACTACGCATTTCTTATGTTTCTTTACAATAGTGAAAAATGGATAAATTAATCATTGAGTTGTTTCAATTCCATTAACATGACAACAATATACAAAGCGATGACTGTATTCTTCAATAATTGATCTCGTTTTCTGCGAATTATTCAATCGCTTGGCCTGTTTACAGAACATATCGCCGTCGTTCGGACAGAAGTCAATAAGTCCACAAAAACCTTCTGACGGACTACTGTAGTCAATTAGAATTTGCAACTAATTATTTCGCGATAGAAACCTGCTATCTGAGCATCACTAAATAAACCATTGCAGCGAGAAACCTGTAAAACAATTTTTACTATTTATCATAACGACTCAAATATTATCAAGTTGTAGAAGGACGAGACTTATGTTTATATGGAATGCCGCTGTTGAAGAATTAATTCAGTCTCAGTAACCATTTTTATTAGATGGCTAAGTTCCACGACACAGTACATGAAAAGGTACAAGACGCAAGACAGAGAACAACAACGCAAGACAAGCACACAGAAGAAAAAGAGAGAGAGGCATCATGGGAAAAACCCGGATGGCTCTAGTAGCGCCACCTACCATAAAAAGGAGAAGGCAGTGAATTGTAACCGCTACAAAGTTTAAAATGAACACATCTCGAAACTACAGTCTTGTACTTACAAGGGCAACACCAGGTATATGGGTCACCGATTTTTTTTCAAATTTTGTACATTTGTAGTGGTGCCTTAGGACAATACAATATGCAAGCCACGAGTTCTACAACTCAGTAATTTTCGAGAAAATCTATCGAAAACTTTAGTGGGTAGAATATCAACCAGTTCGCGGTCGAGCGGTTAGCTTCAGAGATCCTTAATTGCTGTATCGCCGAATCGAGTCCCACACTGAACGTTTTTTAATACCATTTAAATATTTTATACCGAATAATATCGTTTATACGCATGTATATTTATTGAACTTTCAACAGCGTTTAGTAGTTCTATTTTTTTCGTCAAATAAAACTTATTTTTAATTATAACTTTATTCATCACATTGTATGAATCGTAATTAATACCAACCAACTTGCTTGAGTTGTACTAATAAGATGGCGGTATATAACGTGATGAATAATATTATAATAAAAAATAAATTTTTATCTCGCAAAACATTAGCAGAATTACTAAACGCTGTTGTAAGTTCAATAAATATCCATGCATATAGAACGTAATTTTTCGTTATAAAAAATATAAATGGTAGGTTGAAAAAAGTTCAATGTGGGACTGGATCCGGCGATCCAAGCAATTACGAAACTCTGACTCTAACCACTCAACCGCCGCCATCTCAATCTAAATTTCCAGCGAACTGGTTGATATTCTATTCGCTAATGTTTGCGATCGATTTTCTCGAAAATTACTGAGTTGTAGAACTTGTGGCTTCCATGCTGTATTGTCCTAAGGCACTACTACAAATGTACAAAATTTGAAAAAATTCGTCTTGGTCCTTAAGGAATGAATACAGCACCTTAATGAGTAAAAAGAAAATCGTATATCTTCTTTTTACCCTCAACTTGTTTGCCACTGTGCCGTGCGAATCGCCGAATGCTCTTTCGGTACGCCTTCACACAGAATCCAGAGTCAATACTCTTCTGCATTTGGTATATCAAGAGTATTTTGCCGAATTTCCCGGATAATCCGAATTCCCCGGAATCCGAACAACGGTCAGACCCAATTAGTTCGGATTGCCCGGGTTCTACTATACGTTTTTCCATCTGATTATCATAGAATTTCTCACACATCGGCGTAACTTTTTCATACATAAATATCTGATTTCCTAAATGTTTTTGTGGAGGGAGAGGGTGCGTGCGTTGCTTTTTACTTGATTACAATCATTCAATTTAAAGACAACATTAAATAATTGCTTATTATACCGCTACATTATTAACTGTTGAATTTCTATCTAATACTATAAAGATCCATATTTTCCGGATACGCCTCGTAAAATTCTAAAAAAAATTCATTGTATAGAAACGGCGTTAATCGCTTAAGGACCGAGTTATTTTGAAACCTACGATATTTAGAACGAGTTAACTCGGGTTATGACCTTAAGCGGTTAAGCAAAATCTTATCGTACTTGCCTAATGTGACCATACGACCCGTTTTGAACTGGACAGTCCCGTTTTTCGGTAGCCTGTCCCGCCGTCTCCAGCTTCAGGACGCTCAAATGTCCCGTTGTCCCCCAACCACAGCTTCGGGACGCCCAAATGTCCCGTTGTCCCCCAACCACAGCTTCGGGACGCCCAAATGTCCCGTTTTCAGAAAGAGAGCGACTCACGGTAACTATTTCAAGCAAGAAGAGGCCAAAAATAATTTTAAAAAAATCCTACGGTGATGTTTAGTAGCCCGGCGATGACGGAGCATGCGCTATACGGATCATGCATATGTTAGTTGGTCAGAAGCCTCCTATCTCGCACTTAACTCTAACTTCATTACACCGCATGAAGTGACAGAGTGAAACACTGGGAAATATTTAAAAAATATTTGAAATAGAAGTCGTTGGGTGGAACAGTTCAAACACTTTCACGGCAATAATTTAAATCTTGCGAACTTTCGTAGAATTACTGAATATATTCTATGTCTGCCCGTCACTAATGCACCTGTGGAAAGGGTCTTTTTTTCTTATGAATAAGTTGTGGACGAGATAGAAAACACGGTTGCAAGTAGCAATTTATAAAGCAACGTTAATTACCAAAGTTAATTTTAAGAAATCTTGCCAAGAATTTCATTCTTTTTTACTTTCTCGTATACGAAGTATACAAAGAGGAAGTATTGTAATCGTCAAAAAATTCGAACTCGAGATTTTGACGAATCTTCACGTTTTAGACCTCCCTGAGTCCGAAAAACACAATTTTGGAATTATGTCTGTGAACACGATAACTCGAAAACTATTAGAGCTACGGGGATGAAATTTGGTATGTGGTCTTTAAACATAATTTGTAGGTCTCTATCAAATTTTGGACAACATCCGTCTAAGGAAAGTCTGCCTGTCTGTCTGTCCGCTGTCATGCGAACGCTATAACTCAAAAACTTGAATAGCTAGATGGATAAAATTTGGTACAAAGTTTTATCATCATGAATGTAGGTCCGTATCAAAGTTTGGACCCAATCCGTAGAAGGATGGATGGTCTGTAGGACTGTATTATAGCATACTTGTTCACTTTTGAAACGAACTCCATGCGCATGAGTACTCGAGATTTTGACGAATGTCTGTGCACGCGGAAGGATTACGCCACTTTGTCCTTGAGACGGTAAGAGTGGAAAATCGGTTCGCATTTAATCGCTACGCATCTCTTTGAATTTGATTCTTTACGTAAATATTTTACAATCGCTATAATCTACAATGAAAAACCTTCTGATAGTCATTGGATTTTGGGTTACAGTAGGTTCGAATTTTTTTATCCAAGCGGGGGGAAGGAAAACAGCACCTTTTTGGGAAAGTATACGAGAAAGTTTAGGGGAGACCACTCCTGTTGGTTTAAATCAACACCAAATATATTGAAGCAAAAATGTGTTCTTCAGAAAAAGGCAGGATTACATGAATTATTTATTTTCACGCGTTTATTCCTGTTCTTTTCATTAACAAATAAAAATTGAAGAAATGTGTGTTTTCACATAATGTTACCTAAAAATTAAAAAATGTCCAGTTTTGAGGAGGAAAATAAATGGTGACTTCTGCCCCATGTTGCAGCTATCACTCATCGCTAACAGTTTTCTTGAAGGAAGAAAGACCTTGATGGATTCAGTAACCTTCTGATCCACACATGTTCTTTTGAAAGTCTCGGAGATTAAAAATCAATCGATGAGACGTGGTGGCCTAGTTTTAATAATAGGATGCCGTAACAAAAATTCTTCGGCATTTTCAATATTTCAGATCAGACATGTAACGAGGTTGAAGGAAACATTTGAGATTAATTTCCTCGGATAACGATGAATTGCTTCCGATTGGGTACTTTACTTTGTACAAAGGTTGTTAAAAAAACTGTTTAACCTGAAGGTGAAACCTTCATTCTTGTCATTAATGAAACATTCGGGTGAATGCTTCTTTGATTTTTCAAAAGAAATTTCAATCAATGAGAACCTTATCAGGGCTTTGAGTTTTCCAGTAAATCATCTTAATGGGTTACGGGAAACGAGAATTCTCGTTTTTTTTTTAAAATAAGAATTGTCAACGGGAAGCAAAAATTCTTATTTTGCATAAGCACAAAATAATCATCATTGAAATATCCCGTTCTATATGAAAATTTTAGCAAAAATTTCCCGACGACAATCTGTTAAGAAATGTAAAACTAGGTCAATCTAAAAAATTCTTATTTCAGAATAAATTTAAGGATAGAAAAATCTCATTATTTTAAAATATACAGAAAATAATAAATGAATTTTGTTTAACTTGTATCCATTTTTTAGATTAGTAGCTGACAATTATGGAAAAATTCTGTGAAAGTTGTTAATAACGCAGATTTTATTAGCAAACGATTTTATTCTTTATAAAAATATTTCTTCTGTCAAATCTCGTGATAAATCAATTCTCATTAGGATTTAAATTCGTATGGCTTTGGTTTGTTTACAGGTTTCTTATAATTTAACGAATTCTCTAACTTAATCAAATTAATGCCAGCATTTATTGTAAATAAGTTTCAAAAACACCAGGTCGTTGAGTTCTAACATTTTTAGTGTATAATTTAGTAGTTTTCCAATTATTTCTAACCGTCCGTCATCCTTGTTTGTTTTGTTTTAGTTATATTAGAGTCCTGTTTCGAAGCAACACTAAGGCTATTTTAACACTGATGTAGTCATAATGAACTGGGATCAGATGACGTGGACGACACCTAAACCGGTGCAACTTCTCTAGATTTTCAAGTCACATCAGCAGGACATCTTGTAGACTCTAAACCCAATGGGTGAGTCGGTGGACGTGGGCCATGGTCAAGTCACATCGGCAGGACATCTTCTAGACTCTAAACCCAATGGTGTATCGGTTGACGTGGGTCATGGCCATGGTCAAGTCACATCAGCAGGAGGACCTTTGACCCTTGACGTCAGGCAGGGCAAGCTCGAACAAAGGCGGGGCCTGCTGCAAAGTAGATTTACAGGGCCTTGAAACAAATTTCGTGCAACAGAATAATTTATTGCATTTTGCGATTTATAACATTTCACAATTTGGAATAATAAGGACTTAAGGGATACATGAAAATGATAAATAAATAAATTATTTTTATAAGATTCACATTTCGATCACACACAAAAAATAATTCGTAAATCAAATACCAAAAATAATTGATTCATAATCTTATGAAATACAATGCAACTTATTAGAATAAGTCTAAAATATGCCATCCTTCTTTCATGTTTTATAGCAAATTAGTTGATAATAACATCATAATTTTGTTTTCTAGCTAGTTATGATTCGATAGATAAAATGGTTAAGAAAAAGGCGTGAATCGTTCTTGACTAATGCTAGATCTCAAGCAAATTATTATTATTTCAATCGTTAGATTCTTCTGCAGATGCGATGGTAGTTAGCAAGTTCTATATAATTTTCAGAAAAGTAACCAAATTTGGAAACAATTCAAATAAATTATTTTTAAATAAATATTGTAATATAGTGACACTGGACGGTAAAACTGGACGACAAATTTTGATTTCTTTAAATAAATCATTGCAATCAATTTTCATTTTGAAAAATCAGTCAATTGCACATGGCCTTTAGATACGCGGGGCCTTGTGCGTTCTCACCGTTCCAGACCCCATAGGGCAGGCCCTGACGTCAGGTTTGCACCAAGCCTTTGGTGGTCCGATCTTTGATGGAATCAGTTTCGAACCTGGAACATTGCAATCTCGAAACTGATACCTTAAAGCAGGCCATTCATATGTCTTCCAAAATGGAAATTTTGGAACACGGGAAAGGAAAAAACAATCGTCAAGGTCGAAAGCCTATGGAAAATAGCATGGCAGCCGGGAAAAGTCGGAATTCCAACCAAACCAAATTCCGGCAGTTCGTGCGCCGAATCTTTGGTGGGAGCTTTTGCGAGGGTAGTCTGCACTTCAAACAATTTGACTAGATCGAGACCCTGCTACGAGGGTAGAAAATCTGAAATCCGCGGAGTGGGGGAAGGAATAGGGGGATCGAAAAGCAGCTGTAGAGGGGGAAAGAAGATCTCTCTCCCCTACTGCCAGCGCACTTTGGAGCTTCAAATGAATGACAAGCCTGATTTTTCGACTTGAATAGATGGAATGGAGTACAGATGAATTGCCGGCTTAATAGAGGCCACTGCGATCCAACTTTCAGTTGAGGCAACTGATACAAGGACCAAAGATCCCATGTCACAGCTTTGTTACCAATAAAACATTTGGCGTCAATGGATATTTTGTAAAAGTTGAGGAACAGAACTGGCACTATTTTTCAAAAGAAAAATCCTAATATATAGTATTTGCTAGCGTTTTAATAGATTTTGATTCTTTAGTGAGATTAACGCTACTCTACTGCTATTTTGGACTGGTCTTTTTAGTTTAAAATGTTGTCAAACGACTTGGATGACACCCTCGTTCCTAAACTTCCACATCACGGCATTAGAAGAAAGTTCGGCTAATTTAAAGTGACCCATATACCTAATGAAATCCAATATGCACTTGCGATTTTCATTGAAATTGGATCTTGATACTTGACTATCTGGTTCCACAATATCAGCGTGGCCCCAGATTTTGCCTTGACTTAACCTGATGGCACTATGAGCTGCAATTTTTACTTCTGGAAAACTTATTGAGGAAAGAGTGTTCCATTTGTGAAATACTTCCCCAAAATTTGACATTGCCATTACTTAATAATCACTTTCGGAATTATGTTTCGTGTAAATGAATGTCAAATCAATAATGACCAAAATTCCCCATTGATATTCTTTATTTTTCAAATGCACGGCTTTTGGCCGACCTAAGAGTGTAAAATGTGCATTAGTTACCGTGGAGAGATGACAATATAACAAGAATAAACATTTAATAATATCAGTAGGATAGATTGCAAGAAACAATTTTGCGATTGAGACAAAACAATTCGATTTTTTTAACCTATATCATAGAAGTTGCCGCAAACGTTTTGTCGTTGTGAAAACACACAAAATATTTATTCAGTGTCTGTTGCCAAAATAGTTCTTCAAAGAACAAGCGAGAGAAAAATATACCGACGAATACACAGTAACATGAATCTAAAACATCACGATATAATTGCAGTATTGGAAGTTAACAACGTCGATTCAGATTCACTTAAACTTTATGAATTTTACCTTTACATTAGTTCTTTATATTAGTTACCTTTA
>BGPR01005214.1:4987-36829 GCA_013235015.1 Araneus ventricosus | reverse complement strand
GTATAAACGAAGCTTTGCGTCGTATCTTTATCACTGTTCACATTCTAGAAAGGAAGAAATTTTCTCTTTTTAGAACGAGGGAAAACGACATATGAACGAAGCTTTGCGTCGTATGAAGGAAGTATCTTATCATTGTAATGAATACGCATGAATCGGGACTGTGATGAAACGACGTATAAATGAGAAACGTATGAACGGTGCTTTGCTGTAATTCTATTTTACTTTTCTAAAAGAATGTTATAATTAAGTGCCTGGAAGTTGTGTAGGTTTCACCAATTTAACTACATGGCCGCTTTTAATACTTTGATGCTAATGCAATTGAAATTCCAAAAACAATATAGAGTTGACGCTCGTTATAACGACCCTCTGCGTCCCATAGCAAAAGGTCTTTATAACGAGTGGTCGCTATAGTGGATATAATTAAAAAAATGCACAGCAGTTCGTGAAAATAGACGATTTTTAAAGAGATTCCAACTAAATACTCAAATTATTTTTTTATCATTGTTATTCAAAATAAAATTTTACCAATTAAAAATATATTTCTAAAACAGATTTTAAAGTAGAAAATAAAGGGTGTAAGAAACCTTTGCTTTTTTGGTACTTTGGGTACTTAAGAAACACTTATTTTTTAAAGAAAAAAAAATCAGAAATGGTTGTTTGTCTTTTCTGCATATATGATTTTTGCAAAACGTAATTTTCCATTTCAGTTAAAGATGATAAATAGTGTTCTGTATTTTCTTGCCTTTCAAAAAAACTCAATAGCACTTGAAACATTTTTTTTATTTCAGGCTATTCTAATTTCCGCGCTGTGGTGGGTGGTAATTCCCCCCCCCCCTCCTGTTAAAGTTGAACTGTAACACTGAAGACTACATCTACGAAGCTTGGCAATATAGTAATAAACGTCATTTAAGTTTAGAAACATGTTCTTTTTGGAAAAATACCGGGAAGAATGACCGCTGAATTCGGACGTTGTATTGGGATTTGACGACACTGGACGGTCTTTATACCGGAAGTAAAATAACATAGTGCATAGGGAAACACAGTTGGGGATTTTATCACTGGTCGTTATAATGGAATGGTCTTTATAATGTGTGGTCGTTATTACGAGCGTCGACTGTACGAATGATGAATTTAGAACTATTCTAATAAATTTTTCCTTTGGGTAAACCTGTGAAAATTTTGGCAGATGCTATTCTAATTTTAGTCACGTAAATAAATCAACACGGTTTTTGTTTGTTTGTTTGTTTTTAGATACAATTGCATTAATTAAAATTTCTCTTAAATGTTTCATCTTTTCATGGAAGTAAACGTAACTTGAAACCGTGTTAATACTTTGTAGTCCAAACTATGTGACGTCAAATTCACACCCTATCAGGAAACTCTTATTGTAAACTGTCTTTGGAATAAGCAGCATGGGTGCTAATAAGGCGTTTAAACATACAAATATAGATATATCCCCCACCAGGGAGGGCACCGCTAGTACATAGATGAGAATTCGCCGGATAACTAAGCTGGTTCTCGCTTCCCCTGGGAGTATAGCAATGGTGGTGTTTTCATCGCCGATGACGGATCATACCACCTATGGGAAGGGTTGTTTTTTTTTTTATTGCCCATGCCGATCCTGCTTACCCAAAGGGTGTAAAGCATGTCACGAGTCGGCGGGAAGAAAAATTCCAATACAAATATTAAAGTAATAAAATACAATATGAGAGAAGTATACAATATAATGCAAAAATTAGGTAATGCAATACAAAAAATATAAGTGAAATAATGCAATAAAAGTAATACAATACAAAATACAAATGTCAATATAAATATAATAAAATACAAACAGAGAACATAATATGTATCTGTAAACATAAATCATAAATAAATACAAATAAGCGTAATAAATGAAGAAACATACATAAAATAAACAAGAAATGAAAATTTTATAAAATCTAATAAATAGCAAATTTAAAAAAACGAAGTCTCAGATATAATTTAGAGAAGAGAGACAGGAGAAAGAAATCTAAAAAAAACAATTTTGAAAAAGAGGAGAAACAACAACAAAACAATTTCTATAACACAATTTAGGGAAGAAAAAAAAACGATACAAAAACACCGAATTCTGTAACACAATTTAGAAGAGAAAAAAGAAAGTCAGTCAGTTATGCCCGTTATTACACTTGGGAAAGTCTATTGCATATGTTATCACTTATAAGGAATCTCCCGTATTTTAAAAGTTGCATTTTTGTTAAAGAGTAAAGATTTCAACCACTCTCTTTTAAAATTATTTGACGGTTTTAAAAGAAGAGGAAAGGGAGATGGGGGGAGGGTTAGTGTATGGGCCGGTAATGACTATTTGTAACTGACCTTAGTATCCCTGTTACTATTTGCAGCAGCCGGTCATTTAGATACCGGCTGCTGACCGAACGGGCAAGTGCTTGGTTGGGCTTATTTCTTTATGAATACAAATGTAGATATTACAATCGACTTATTTTCTGCCTTGTCCTTTATATAGACATGCGGTGGTTTTCTTGTTGTCTGGGCTCTGGATATATGCGTACGCTGGTCTAGTGTACCTGAAAACCATTGGAGTCGAAACATCTGTGTGGAAGTTTGGTAACTGGTTGCCGGCTCATGTGTTGTCGAGAGATGCATACTATCAAATATCCGATGTGTACTCTTGCCTGGTGTACTTGAAAACCATTGGAGTCAAAAGGTCCTCCCACTGGTGTGACGTTGAGGTTTGGTAACAGGTTGCCGGCTCAGGTGTTGCCCCCCTCACATGGCCACTGAGCAAATTACGAAGTCCGTTCCACATATATTCTCTATTATTGGCCACTGAGCAAAGTTACCAAGTCCGTTCCACAGATATTCTCTATCCATATATTCTCTATCCGTTCCACAGATATTCTCTATTATTGGCCACTGAGCAAAGTTACGAAGTCCGTTCCACAGATATTCTCTATCCGTTCCACAGATATTCTCTATCCGTTCCACATATATTCTCTATTATTGGCCACTGAGCAAAGTTACGAAGTCCGTTCCACAGATATACTCTACACGATCGTTACTCAAACTAAACTGATCATTGGCCTCTTTACGATGCACGTTTTTCTTAAATCTAATGATGTGCAACCATTTGCTAAGTAAAATACTAAAATCTGTTATTTTATCTATCCCAAACTCTGGCATTTCCCCACAAACAGATATAAAAAAAAGATTAGTTCTTAACTTAGAAGAAAATATTCATCTTGTGTCTACAGTGCTTTTTGAAATTTCAGTTTATGTTTCTAACTGCTATAAACGAGAAAGCAAACAGATGCTTCACCATACTACTGAATGTGGAAAACTGACGAATTTTTTTATCCTATTATTGTAACAATTTTCAATTTAAAAACTGGTTTAAAAACCTTGATTAGCATTTACAAGGGTATCTTTAACAGTACTCGTTAGTATAAGAAAACATGTAAGGTTATTAACAGTTAGTAATTTGAATTTAAATTTTATAGCTTAAGAATTTTTTGCTTGCTTAATTCAAGCTCATTTTTTTCTTTTAAGATTATTTTTGATACTTCCTCATATACGAAAGAAATATTTTTAAAAAAAACAATTGTAATCGTCAAAAATTTCTATCTGAAGATTTTTATGAATTTCTATGTTTCAAACCTTCCCGAGTCTGAAGGAAACATTTTTCGAACTTTGTTTGGTTGTTTATCTATCCGTCCCTTTGCATGTAACACGTATCTTTGCATGTTACTCGAAAACGCAATGATCTAGGTGGATGGCATTTGGCATATGGAACTTAAACTTAACTTATAAATCTGTCTTAAAATTCGAAGCAAATTCGTCAGTCGACACATATTTTATACTCTTCATGAAACCAAACACTTCTCTAAAACAGGACCATATTTAGGATATTTTTAGCATGTTCGTTGTCATTCACGTTGAATGAAAATATTATAAACATTTTTAATTATTGCATTCATTTAATTTGTGTTGCTACTCGCTAGTATTAAGCAAATATTGCATACACTAGAAGGTTTGTGATCATCTAAGACGGCCATTTTTATACCACCAACCATAACTCAGAACTGATTGACGTAGATTTACTGACGAAAGATGTAATACAAAATACCATGCACATTGGTAGAGTGCTTAAGAATGAAATAATCTGTTTCCTTCTAGTGGAATCTTCCTTATTCTTAAATACCGCTTGCCAACACCCAAATTAAAACTAAACACTCACTCTACTAACAGAAAAAAAAATGAATTTACAAACACAAAATGGAAAACGGCTGAAAGAAAATATTAGCTATAATAGCATGCACTTGAATGAAGATGAAGTGAAATTTACGATTCCATAACTAATTTTTATTTTTGCTTAGCTTTAATATAAAAAAACCTGTCTCAGTTGTTCGACGCCAGCCAAAACAGAAAATGATGCAGACCAAAGGGGCGGGTTTATTTTTAACTCCGCCCCCGTTACGAACATATGTGGACGTTTCTAATATAGATATTTCAGATATTTCGTATTAATGAGATTTCTATCTCTTTAAGAAATATTACGTAAAACATTTAGCTGTATTTTTACTTCAAAGAGATTCTATAAATACGCAGTGGCCTTTAAATCTAATCGAATACTAATATGATTATTTTATGTAACAACTTTTAGTTGATTAAATCAGAATCAACAATATTTACGGCTAACAGCATTTATTATTTTAAGTGCAACAAAAATATTAAAAGCACAAAGTTACTAATACAACTTTAAAAATAGGAAAATATTTACATGCTCATTTTTAATAACAGCAGCGTGAATCAGCCAGCAAGCGAAAGCAAAGAGGATGAAAGGACAAAACAAAAATGCTTGCAATCGCTTTTATACAATCTTCTGGCGATCACGTGAGAAAGATTTGCATAATCATTTGCATACAATGTGGTAGTTACGACTCGGAAACATAAATATCGGAATCTTATGCTAATTAGATGATCGCATCTAATTATAATTCAATCTTGCACAAAACTAATACAGCACGAGATTATAGACTTTAATTTATTATTTATAATACTGATATGTTTATAGATTAAGAGAAATGTGTTTAATGTTTAATAAAAACAATTTCTCGGGAATGAACAGAAGCGAACTACGCTTTTGTTTATGTAGGCGTTTATCGCATACATTTGAAAACTTTAGGTCAGGAAAAACCGAGGAAAGGTAAATATAACATATTATAATTAATTTATCTTTTTCCTAACACGTATTTATACGTTTGCATTGCCCCCGACAAGTATATTAAATATATTTATTTCATAGGAAATTATCGTTGCTATAATTAAGAATTATTTTTTAAATATTTTGTAACAAAAGAAAAATATCACGGTAATTATAAACACAATGGGATCAATACATGTTCACATGATAAACGTAAAAGTAACTAGCGCCACTTCAAATTATGTATCTACTTCACATCGCGCAATTGCTAGGTTTGATAGTAAGAACAATTCTTTTACTGACTAAAATAATTGTTTATGATTCGCTTCATATTTCTCTCGGTGATATAATTCTAATTCGGATATTAGAACTTAAATTTGGTTTTTGTGTTTTTTTACTACAAGTAGTTCTTAACCTTTGTATAATTTATTTAATATCGTTTTTTGTTTATATTGGAATCATTTGCGTTCGTTCACATTATTAGAGTTAGTCTAATCTACCGTTTTGTTTAAAATTTCTTTATATATTTAGTTAATTTTGCTTAAATTATTTGTTATTTTTTACAACTTAGTTACTAAATATGCTTACCAGTGCTTTGGTTATCATTATGAGAATTAGGCCTAAAAGAACACAGTCGGATGCAAGCTCAAAAAATAGAAAAAGAATTTGGAATCCCTTCTAGGAGAGCGACTTTTTTTTTTTTTGTCGTCTTGACCGAATCAGATCGTCAATAGTTCTAAACCATCTTTTGGTGGCGATTTTTCTTTCTTTTTTGATTACGGATTGAAAAGAACTTTGGAATGAATAGGGGATAATAGGCTTTGTAGCTGAAAATCCCAAAAACTCCTTTTTCAAAGCTCAAAAAATTCTTTTCGAATTTTCTTAGTCCATGCTTTTAATAACTGAAGACTGTTCTGTGGAAACTTGAAAAATGTTTTCGTACGGCATTTGTATTTCTTTTTCGTATTATAACAGCCAAAAGCAGAATCATAACTCACTTCTTCTACTCAGAAAGATTGAACAAAATGTAAACAAGTAGTAAAATGTTAAATTGTAGGTGACGCATTTTTAGATGGCATGTGCAGTTACGTTTATCATGTGACTGTGACATCACATGAATTGACCTCCATTGCCTAACAATTCTAAAAGTATTATTTTATACTCCTTTCTATATGCTTTTCTTTTTCATTTAGTTTCTTCGCCATAACATCTCTTCATCCGTGTCCATTACAGTTCCTTCCGTATGTTTACATGCTTGTAGGAGGCATCATTCAAGAAATGACAACCATACATAACAGTATTATGAAGTAATTATAGTTATGCATATCATAAAGTATTTAATTTTGATAATACAATGCAAAAAAGTTCATAATTTTGTGACAACTTTGGATTTATTAAAAATAAACGCTGAGATAAAATATACAAAATTTGAGAGTTATTCATAACTTTGAAGTTTCACTCAGCGAAAAAAATTTAATATTAATAACGATTTTTGTATTCTTCAACAATTTGCCTTGTGTTATTATAATTAATACCAGTCATAACTTCGATTGTTTATATTTATTTTAAATATATCAAAAAATCATATCAATAAAGCCCTTTCCCAAACATGAGCAATGTTATACGAATTATTGCCAATAATCCTCAGTCAATTATCGCTAATCAGTGAATATAAAAATCCTCTTGAATATAAAATTCGTACAATGTGCTCCATTCCGAATGTGATCATAACTTAATGAAAACAAAATGATAGATATATTAGAAAATACTTACAAAATTTTTAAAAATTTCGTTTTTGAAGCAGTTCAACATTCGTAATTTTTCGTTTGATTGTTACAGTTCAACATTNGTAATTTTTCGTTTGATTGTTACAGTTCAACATTCGTAATTTTTATGAAATTCATCATAGAGATATACATCTTCCCATCATAATTAATTTCTGTTTCCTAATGGAATCAATTCACGTTATGTTACAGTCACATCAAAAACCTAAATGTGTGTTCCATTTAATATGAACTGCTAGTTTTCTTATGTTGCGCTGTGACGTCACGTCCTTTTTCCTGTTGAAAAATACACAATGGATTCAAAAATTAAATTATCGCGGTGCTGTTACCTAATGTAATGTGATTATAAATTGACTTCATTTCTATTGTAAGCATCTGGTGTCGATAAAACAAATTGGCTATAAACTGGTTTATATCTTTAGCTATTATTTTGCCTCAAATTCATAAGTATTAACATGCAGCAATTTTTACTATTTTGTTTTCACATACTCTCTGGCCCAGGATTTATGAACTCGTGAACTAAATAAACAAATGATGAAAACTATTGATCACTTATAAATAGGCTACCACAACGAAGACCCAACTCTACATAAAATTATTTCCTAAGCTCATTCAGTCACTAAATCGTTGACCACATTATAATTTTTTCCTTTTAAAATAATCGGTCAAATCTCCAAATTATATGATTTATTATACCAGTGCTTCTCTCTATTAACTCTTGACAAAAGAAAATCCATGCACTGTTTTGAACATTGAGTGGGTTATCTTTCTGATAATAGTGCATAAATCATATTTAATAGGTTTACTACTTCTCGATCTTTTACCTTCAAGCTCTCAACCTTGGATAGTTTTCCCATATAGAAATTATGAGAACAATGAAATCGTATTTTAATGATTTCAGTACTATTCTTTCATAAACAAATAATTCAATACATTCTGCACATTTTATTAGCTCACTCACATCTTTTATAAGAAATATTTTCTATTAAAGCACATCTATTATTGTATATAATAAAAAATACTTTCTTGTTATTGCAATTTAAATTCATGTAATAATTCATATAAATAAAAATCTTGAAATAATCCTTTTAATTAATGCTATTATTGTAGTATAAAAGGTGGCATGTATTTCTAAAAATAAATAAAAGCGTCTATCTCTTTTCATATTAGATTCTATTTATCTAATATGAAAAGTTGTAGATTGTATTTATCTAATATGAAGACTTGTATCTAATATGAAAGATTGTATTTATCTAATATGAAAGTATACTTTCTGTCCAATTGAAGAGAAAACTTTGAACTGGAGGTGGTTCATTTCTTTCTTATACATAAATTGTTGTTATGTGCATCGCTTTATAAATTTCTATAATTTTTTTGGTTAATTTCTTTTTTACAACTTTCAGAAAAAGAAAAAAGCCTGTAAAAACGGCAAATGCCACTAGCATCCGCTTGCGCCTCTGATGCTTTCTTAAAAATATAGATCTGGCAGTCTGGCCGGCCAAACTAGTGCGTTGTAATCAACAAGACAATGAGAATGTTGCAGCTGATTTCTGGCCGGGAATCTCTTGGCTTTAAAGTTAGCTCGAGTTAAACTAAAGGAGCTGAAATGTTTTAGATCATTGAATTTCGTGATACATCTGTTGTTTGGTGCATCTCTATTCATTGTTGGCAGGAAGAATCCAAGTGCCTGAAACTGAAAAATTTTGAGAAGATCTCTAGATTTATCGACGCTGTTTTCAAGCGTCAATTATTGAATTCGTCCGCTGTTTTAAAAATTCCTTCTTGATCAGATCCGTAATTATCACTGATCGTTTTGAGAATTATTTTGGTATTTATAAAGGTTTAACCATTTTATTTTGTTGGATACCAGCACATGTTGGTATAGGTGGGAACTAACAGGCTGATAGAGCTGCTAAAATGTCTTCCGCTCTTTTTAATACAACAGTACCTGTAAGCGATCTTGAAACATTTATCAAGAACCGTTGCTATTCAAACTGGTAGTGGATTCTTGAAACGCTGAACTAACTTCATGCAGTTAAGCCTACTATACAGGACTGGAAATACTTTAATAACAGCAAAAGGGATACTATCCTAATACGACTGCGCATTGACCATTCGCGATTCACACATCGGCATTTGTTACTGGGAGAAGAACCTCCTACGTGCCAGCATTGTGATTGTATCACATCCGTTTTCCATATACTGCTAGAATGCCCAACTGAACTGATAGAACATACTGATAGATTCGCAACGCGAGCATTTCTTTCAGACAATTTCAGATACTCTATCTACACTGATTGGTTTTACACCACACGATCAACTTTTTTCATTTTTGAAATCCATTGGATTTTATAATCTGATTTATATAGGCCAGGTTTTTTTCTTTTGCTTTGATCATTGATTTACTTTCATTTGTATTTGTATATTAGAATAATTTTCACAGTCTTTTAGACACCGATTGTTTTAGACATGATTCACGTTTTTAATTTTAATTTGACATGAATATGGTATTTCGTGTGGTGCACTATAGCCAACGAATGGCTCTTACGACAATAAACCAAAACCATACCGTTTTGACAATATTAACAGCAACTTATCAAGGATCTTTTCGGCATCTTTGAGAATAGATTCTTTTTCCACATTCTTTTATTTATTACCTAACTGTTTAATGAAGTCTCTTCATGTTCATGTGATACCCATTAAGTGTCTATCCTCAAAAAATTTGAGTAAAATATAAACGCAACATAATTTTACAGTGTAAGGTTTTTATAGATTAAAGGCACATATGCTTTATTTCATGCAATCCAAAGTGTAGTTGCATGTCAAATGGCATGCGCAGTTACGTTTTTCATGTGACTGTGATTCATGAAGACTTCATGCTAGACTCTAAAGGTGACTTGTATCAGTCTCATAATGTATCAATAATATTAGTATTAAATTATTTATACTAATTTTACTTTTTATATAGAGTGTATACATCTTTTGGTGATCTGGGCTAGACTTAAGAAAACAGTGCGGTCGCCGAAATTGATTTTCTTTTAGACGATTACTTTCCAAATGTGGTAATCCTGAAACCTTTTTCTTTACTTTTGACGAATTTTGTTGACGAGGTTGGCGCGACCTGGCGACGAGACCACACCGTGTTCTTCAGTCTTACCGCGATTTGTAGTTACTAATATGTCTCATCAGATTAACAATATTTTATTACATTGCAATTACTTTCTGTGTATTTATTACTGATATATATGTACTTATACTGCCTTTAAATGTTGTAGAATAATTCTTGTTTTGTTTGCATTGTCAATGAATTAATTATGTGCGAGTGTCTTCTGAACATTACGTTCCTTAACTCTTTGCTCTAGCTTCCAGTTACAAAGAACCATATTGGTTTCCCCGACTGGATACAAGAGAAGTTGTGAACCAAAGGTCTTTCAAGTTTAACAAATTAATTCTATTAATTGAAAAAAGACAATGAAGCAGACCCTCGCCAAGAAAAATGGAGAAGCCAAGTTTTTTCGCCCAAAATTATCATCCATCGCTGAACGAAGGAAGCCAACGATATATAAAGACTGTTGAAACGGATGTTCATTTGAAGTTAGGCCAAACACGAGCCCCTCTTCAAGACTACAGTATTTTTCCTTTTTACTGCATCAAACGAATCAATCAGTCGGTTCGATAACGTCTTAATTAACAAATGAAAACTTATTTACCTTTTTATTAATGAACTGTGATGGTGTGTTCTGCATAAGGCAATATATTTACCTTATTCATTTTGTGTTTGATCTTTATGTACTTCTTTTTTTCCGTTTATCATTCATTGTTGTTGTTGTTGAAGTCATGGCGAGTTTTTTTTTCCAAATAGAAGATAGATGGGATTACTTTTCATCAATATTTTTATTCTATTTCACCATTTTTGACCGAGTGACGAAATGTTCCCAAAATTTTTTCCTTAAGACATCACAAGAAATGACTTCAAATCATTCATTGTATTTATTATCAAGTATGTTTTGTTTCTTTTTTTCTCTTTCTGTATTTATTTATTGATTTCTTTTTCGTCGCGAGAGTCTTGTCGCGTCTCTAGGCGCCTCTAGCCACCCAAGATGGCGTCTGATGTTTAAATAAATTTAAATAAAAGCCAGTGGTTGCCTTTCCCAAACCATGTATGCAGAATATCGTATGCCTTCCATTTTACTTAACACTAGTTATTCATACTGATGTTTCTGTAGAGTTAAGTCCTTGACATCTATGAATCTCATACGTAGATCCCATTAATGCAAAGTTAAATGATTATTAATTAATTACAATTATCAAATGACTTAATTGCTCTGCATTGCTGACCATAAAAATTGTTAAATGTTGAATGATATGGTCTGAACTAGAAAAATTACCAACCAGTCATTCAATTGAGGCTCTTTTTTAAAAGAAAAAGACACTAATCATGTATAATTAATATATCTATTTGAATACATATGTAAGAATAGAAACCCTTTGAGAATTTAGATCTTTATTAAGTCTTAAATCCAATTTCAAAATTAAAAGAGGAAAGTGTTTAAAGAATGTTATTTAATCTTGCCTCTTTTCTCTTCAGCTCCCCCACCCCACATCAAATAACGTTCTAGAACAATTTTTCGAATTATCTAATGTCCCCGCCTTTTCTAAGAGAAGAACTTTGAAGGCCCCGTAACAGGCAATTCTCAGCATTCATTTCAAAACAATCTTTGTTACGAGTGTGTACATAATTTTCAAGTCTTTTTGTTTGTAACAGAAATGAATTTGAAGTCAGTGTTCAAGACCAGAAACTGATACAAAATATGGCGATGAGGTAAAGAGAAATGTTATAAATCGTTTGTTGTTGTTGACTTCTTTCTCTAATGAAATTGAGAAAATATTTTTCAAAATGGTTACTTTGAAAGAAAAATTATATATTTCACAAAAAAGTGCTCTTATTTGATCGAAGATATTGGTTGCTGAAAAACCACTAGTCTTTCAGATTCCGACGTGCACGAAGCAGTAAATAGGTTGTCAAAAAATGAACGTTCTTTTATTTTTAAAACAAATTGAAAGGACTTTATTCTAAGTCCTTTGTTTCATCTTTTTTGTATACAGATTTCACATTCTCTTGGAATGTAACTTATTCTAAGCATAACATAAAAAAACTACAGAATAAATGTATCTAACAGCAGTACCGAACATAATAAAAAATCAATAAAAATTGATGTAATCAAATGGCAGATGTTTTATAAAAATCGTTCGTTAATATTTAGATTTTAGAAAAGACAAAGCTGTTGCCATTTACTGTAGATCAACTTTATCAAGGGTAAATAGTATGAGAATTCATTCTCTGGTTTCAGTGAAATCGCTTGCTTGCAAGGAAGTGTAGAAAATATGATAATAGTTCCAGGTTTTATAACTCTATACTATTGAATATAAGCCCATAAAGATTTAGTAATTTATTATGATGTCATTAAATGTACATAATACATTTCTAATTTAATGAATTGACTCTTACTATGAAATAAAAAATCTAAAAATTCCTAAATATTTCAAAATTTCTTCTAGAATGTTCTTAGTGATAGACATTTCTCATTATCTGAATAAATTTCAAAACTATTTAATATGTGTTCTATGTTATAACTGGTAAACTTACTTTTCATTTGTTCCTACAAAACCGAGTTCTGATATCGAAGAATTTCAAAGATATAATGTGTTCTTTTTTCATTGCTGGTAATATATTTAGAAAATAAAATTGTTCCATTTTTTGAAGGATAAATATTATTATTTTATTAGACAGATATATCTGATGTTGTACATGAAATTATTTTTAAATGCATTTAAACAAACTAATCAATTTATTCTCAATATATTTCATTTTTTCCTTGGAATGATGGCAACATCGAGTGTGTTTGCCCTTGAAATTGACAATTTACCATGGACGTTCTTAGTCCAGGTATGGTTGCTGGTTCTCTTGGGTAGACTAATGTATATCTAGATATGTTTGAAGTGATAACGATGTTCTAAAGAGTTGTTTAGATATTATGTGTCTATATTAAAGATATTCTGTATTCTAGTTAATGTTATAACTGTCACAATGAATTTTTTACTGGTTCGGGACTGTCTGCTGTATATTTGAGTACTTAACTTGAATTGTCACATATTTTCTTTGTGTTTCGTTAAATTGAATATTAAAGCGTTATTATCAGCATGTACAGTACACATTCTTTTGAAGGTGTAAAATAGTGCTTTGGTATTTACCAGTAAGGCCTGAAGTACTTTAACAGGAACGCACATTTCGTAGGTCAATGGATCTGCTACAAAAAAGGCGTTAAACGCACTTATCAGTTTCTGTATCGATTCAGTAAATACTTCATTTTATAAATAATTCAAATCCAAAATAAAACAAATAATAATATAAATTCCCTTGCACTTGCTGCTGCCATGATCTGGATCACTTTTTCAGAATAAAATAGGTAGCAATAAATATATTAAGAAACATTTAGAACAAGGTTGAAAGTATATTTCTGATTTACTTAACATTCCAGTAATGTTTCAAAGGCGTTGAAGTAATTCAGAAACAGAAATTAGAAATAGAATTCATTAAGCTCAATTAACTATAAAATATTCATATCAGTCAAAGTATTTTAACAAACAGTTAATGACTGGGAATAAAATCTTTTGAAAAAAAATTTAAGAGTTGTTTATGCTTTTCGTATACTTTTTAAAAATTAGTGTTTTTTATTATTGTTTTTTAATCGGGATAAACATTTTATTAGCAAAAAGATAACATTCCCGCTATAAGAATTAGTGCCAACGACTTAAATAACTTTTTTTCAAATCTACAACGCATTTTATTCCATAAATATGATACTAAAGAGGCCTTTAAACTGGTATTGTTCAATTCATTCTTTTTCTCAAATATTATAATTCAAACAAATCGTCCAATTAAATATCTTAACAAAATTATTGTTAAATTTGCAAACATCAAGCTTCCTTTTTGCGAATTGGGTTGTTTATATTTTATTAAAGATATTAAAATATTATTTTATTAAAAAATAATTTATGAATTGCTTAAAATAAAATGCAAACAGGATTTACCTCTGTGGAGAAAATAAATCATTCGATGCGGATTTCACAACATTCCTGCTGAACATTTCCATTTCAGTGAAGCTTTTATTTTATAGAACTTTCTATATTTTCATCATATTTGCATGAAGAAACGAGGCTGTTAGGTTAGATTACAACATCCTGTATCCTCTGCCATTCCTTAGAACTCTCAGCAACAATCAATACTTCGACTGTAAGCCAAAAACTGTACAACGCAGAAAAAGACATTTCCGAACCTGGCAACAGCAGCAAGTGCAAGCGATTGTTCTTGCGAATTTTTTACGAGAAATTTCTTTATCTTTCTCAGCCCCCTTCCCCCCTTTTTTCTAACGTCGATACTTGGATGCAGGAAAAATCCTTTCAAGGTAGCTCAATTCAAGCCAATATTAAACCTCGAGTAGATGTAGAAATTTACATCTAGGAACTAGGAATAGCTCGGTTCATGTTCCCGGGCTGAACTTGAATCTTTCCGATCTTCTTTTTCTTCTAAACCTAGCTGCGACAGCTACTACAAATATGTATTAACTGATTACATTACTAGTGAGTGCTAACAGATCTGAAAGCAGCAAGGATTCGCTTCGAAACAGATGACCAACTATGTATGTATGTTTTGCATTCAGGGAACAATGAGATTGAAATGTAATGTTCTTGCATAGAGAAGGTAGAATGAGCTAAAGTTCTTAGACCTTAGAACAGTGGCGTCACTAGTAACTCACCAAGTACAACGGAAATTTATACCTTATGCTTACTGATGGAATCAGGATACATGAGCAACAATGGGCATGGATGGTGTCCGCTGAATATTGAGATGAAGTGTTGCGAACATAGAGTAATGAAGAGATATGCTGTACTTTTAAAGGTAATAGGTCTTAGCTAGTTAACTTTTGAATAAACGCGAAAATTTCTCAAGTTTTTGCCGATACATTCTGAAGTCTTGTGAACTTCGATGCAGGCGTGGATGCTTTAGAGCTCAACCAATCAAAACAACTGAAATTGTAGTTTAACGTATCATATCAAGAAATATTTTGAGTTTACCATTTTTTATTTTTCAGTTTGGTTGTTAATATTCGAACGCTGTTGGAAACTTTCATTAAATTGAGCATATCTTTATAGTGAGTTAAATTACGTTTTATGTCAGCATATAAAAAGGATTCAGCTTTATCTAAGAAGAATTTGTTTAGCACTAAACCTACCGCAACAGGTCGAAAGATCGTTCCCCAATAGAAGTTTCAATGTATTGGTGAAGTGTCGGTGCGTTTGGTGTTATTACATGAAAATCTTTGATAAAAAATGGTAAATATGAGCTGTATCCATTCGTATCTATAGCAAAAACGTTTTTCTTAACAATATATCTGATTTAAAAATGGTTGGAAAGCTCTTATTTTCGTCTAAAGAGTGTTGCGACCATTCCCACTATTAAGCCTAGCCATTTCATGGATAATTTTTGATAATATTTTCACCTTTAAACTGAACTTTCATCGCAAAGGAACGTATCTCAACGAAGTGGTTATTATCTGATGTCTTTTTCATTACTCTATGGATGAAAACATTCCGGAGCACGTGATCAAAGAATATCCCAAAAGATAATTCCTCTGAAAGATGTCTAGATAATGTCTCGATTTCCATTAATTTGTTCTTCTTAGTAAAATTTAGCACAGTTTTTCTGTTTAAAAATAAAAATAATATATCGCATCAAAAGATATCACGATTAAGTATTATTGTTTGAAGACCTTTCTCTCTGAAGTCTTCTATGAAAATTAAGCAGCATACATGTTTACTAAGCCTAAACCTCAATTATAGGCATATTTCATCGGGAAAAAATCATTTTCTTCTCATTTGGCTAACTCCGTTTGTCTAGATTTCAAAAACATGACAAAACAGTTGCCACCAGCGAGATAAAAATAAAAGATATTCCCTATAATCACAATGAAATATGTACAGTATAGTATCCTGTATGTTCTGAAATGTCATTTTCATGCTGTCTCAAAATTTAAAAAATTATGTTAATTCTTTTTTTCTGCGTTTATGATATGTATACTTTGCTCTGGAATGTTTGTCATTATTTCGGATTACTTTTAATCCAGCTAATACAAAAGAAATGTTGATATCTTTACTTTCTTTCCCATTTAGGGGCCCAAGTATTACAAAGTATTATACAACATTTATACGATATACTGTTGAGATGTATTTATATACTATACAGTATCACAAAAATATTGTACGATATTCTGTACTGCTTGAATAACAGAACCAGTTATCCTGATTGTTATCCTGTTTCCTGACTATTACATATCTTAATTCAGCTCGAATAAACTGGTAAAATATTTCATTACTTATAATCTTTATTAATAAATTAACTTTTTTTTGGAAATTGAGTTTGCAAGTCAAAAACGATTAAAGAGAAATCTCCATTCGTGTAATATGAAAGCCTTTCATTCAATTTGGAATGATCGTCATATGTCAGGTGATATCAACACTAGTGACGCCTCTGGTGACCGGAATAAGTGTGAACCGAAAGAAATACTTTATTTTTCCATCTAATAATAAATCTATAATCTGTTGAATGAAATGAAACTTGAATTTTTAAATATTGCATGTGATGAAAAAGACATATGTCTATTGACTGAAGTCATTGCAGAATAAAAAGATTTTGGATACAGGTTTCATTTTATATATCGATTAAACGTTCTTCATCATAAGAAGAATAGCAAACAAAATTTAGTTTCTGAGATTTCGAATTCAAATAGGAATGACGTCTTTTAATTCCGAGGATCTCTGTGTTTTAAGAAATAATATGAAAACCAAATAATCATATTATTATCAATTACAGCAGTATCATTGTTGATTGCTGAAAATTTGAAGCATGTGGATGTATTAACTCTTTATTTTGACAATATATCGGTCATTTTTACCTGGGAATTTCTCTCTCTTCTTGCTCGAATTCTGGAATCCTGAATTTCGCTTCCCTCATCGCTCCATGTTTCTATTTTCAGCGCCATCTTTCGTTCGAAGTTCACATTACAAAATGTCTGATTTTTTGAAAGATTTCGATTTCATCTTTATATCTGATTAAGTTCTTATAACTACTTTTCTTCTGTAAGATTCTGAAAACAGTCTTGTTGGTTAGAGTTGCATTGTTTAAATTTAAATTATACACAAATTTTCTTATATATAAGCGTCTTTGATTGATATTTATTTATTCACTTCAGTGGTAACACATTTTTATTCTACGGAAGAAATTCGTGCTATATTTGTTATTATTATTGTTTCAAAACATTCTGAAAAAAAATTCTCTCTTCAATATTTTGTCCTGATAAATACTAAAAATTATTTTATTCTTTACTGAATATTTTCGCAATTTTTTCAAGGCATTTTCAAGCACTGTTTGAAATATTCGTCCCATTTTTAATTCGTATTATTTTTATTTCTTTTCGAATTCTGGCTCGAGTCTAGATAATTAACATCATTCTTTCAACTGTTAAATTGTTTGTGGTTTAAGCGCTGTTCTTCAAACATATTATTTATGGAATTTCAAATTATCTTATAGATGTGATCTTCAATTAGGATGTCCCTTTAAATTTCTTTGTATGAATAATTATTTTTCATCTGTAATCAAAATTCATTCTAAAAAATTTATTATTTCCTTGTAATACATAATTAATAAAACTTTTATACTTCTGTTCAATATCTTCCTCCGTCTTAATGATGAGAACTACATCGTTATTTGACATTTATTTTAATTCTGATTTGTTTATAAAAATTGATTATATTTAATTCACAGGTTCATTCCTATTTGATTCAGATAAATCATTTCTGTATTCTAAGACAAATCTCAATAGCTATGAATTTCTACTGATTTTATTCGAATTTTTATCGATAAGCAAACGAAACCTGTCTCTTGATCTCTGCAGTGGTCACTGAGTGCTCTTAAAAGATTCTACCTGTTGATCTTTCGCATTTAAAAATGAAACGCTGTTGTGCATTATGGGTGCTAAGCGATTTTCCTGAAAATTAGTGCTAGCGATCTCTGTTTGATATAAGCATCATTTTTAAAAGATGAAAACCTGTAAATAATTGCTGTAATTACATAATTGTTTAAACAAACTATTTTGCAGTTGAACTTCATACACAGATCGCTTTTATCGTTATAAATGTGCAAGTTTAAACATAATATAAAGGATGATAGAAAGATATGTATGTGTTTCAACGGATTCAAAATTCAACAAATTCTAAAATTATCGTTTGTTGATATAACAGTTATAAGATATATGTATTGAGACGAGAAAGAACGTCAGAGCTTCTTTGAAGTTTGAGTCTCTAAAAAGAGAAATGGTGCCCCGGTTTTGCTGTTAGTAAAATGGTAAAATCTTTCTTGATTTGGAACATAGTGAATGATGATACAATGATGGAAAAAACTGACATACCGTTATTGTTTGTTAACTGTTCTGAGATTCAGTTACAAATATGATTGCATATCTTGAAGAAAGAAAGAAAGTTCTTTTGCTGTTAGTAAAATGGAAAAACGGTTAGAAATTCTGAGTGGAATATTTTACAGTGATGGAAGTTTAATTGGCGTTTTATTGTTGATCGATTTCCATCTACAAACTCGACTGGTTATCTTTTATGATTAAAGATGAGCAAGCTCTTGCTGTTAGTTAAATGGCATAAATTTTTAGTAATTCAGTTTGTAATAATTTGCAATGATGGAAATAAATTGACAATCCACTTTTAACTAATTACGTGGATAATTACAACTATGTGTCTAAAATTATTTTTACTAGCTTTGAAATGACGGAAACTATTACGTCTTGAATGAGCATAAGTTTAAATTGCGGAAATGAATTAGCTTTCGATTTTTTTAATTGACTAGAACTTTTGCTACTTTGGAGTAAAGAATGAAGCAGGGCTGGTCTAAGTGAAATTTTAAATGTTTGTCTCTCAGGTTCCAAGTGAAGTAAAAAAAGAAAGAGTAGTGAAATTATCTGCAGAAGAAATTGTTATATCAGACAGTTAACTGTGTTTATGAGGTTTAATGGACTTATTTCCATGAGTGAGAAAAGACCTAAATGAACTGTTAGAAAATTCCTCATTATTATAAAAACCTAAAATGCACATCAATTAAGTTTAAGTTGTTTTAATATTTCAAAGGAAAGATTTAAAAAGAATCCCACATCTAAACAAATCGGGAGAAAAATAATCAAAATTAGACGGGAAAAAATTGCTGTATAATGTTTTAGTATTACAGTGTACGAATACTCAAAGCATTCTTATACATTCCAGATCTAATAATCCTGAGATACAAATAAATTTTGACTAGTTGATTATTAGCAAGTAAGGTGCTTCCAGTCGTTATTTAGAAATAATTTGTAGATACTTGTTACTTCTATTAATACATGGTTGGTCCTGTTAAGGCGATGCTGCTATCCCTTTCACAATGTAAGATACAAGCATGCCAGTGCAAATGTAAAAAGTAAAATAATCAATAAATGGGTGAATAAACAATACTACAAAAAATGTACTACATCTAGCCCTTGTTTACTTTGTTATTGTTATTTTATATATACCACCTGTTTATCTGTCCTTCAGTGTAAAGGCGACTGCAGCTGTCATGGCTCTATTGCCTGGCCTTTGACTGGTTGATTTTATTACAAATAACCGTCCAAAATGAGATGAAAACCTTTGTTTGAAAACTATAGATGTGCAAAAGGTTTACTGTTTATTTGAATCCACCGACAGTTTATTTGTCTTGTGAGCATGTGATAAACAAGTTTATTGAATCCAATTTTTCTAGATTCTTACATATGAATATTTTTTTTTCTTTTTTTCGTTTCTGTGTGCATGAAAATTTAAAATATTTCAAAAGAAAAATGCTGTTCTCCTTTTCTTGCACGACATACATAGAACCTTTACATTGAATTGTAGATACCGCGATCAAATTAATAAAGCTACAGTTCCTTTTCATTGTTGTGTCTTTGTCTTTATTTTTTTGAAACGTTAACTCATCATCACATTAAATCCAGCCTCTTTATGTGACGAAAAGTAGAAATTTCTACTCTGAGGATCCAGTGGATCTATTGGAACTGTTTAAGGTAAGTATTTTTTTATTTATTTACTTAACTAAATCAAATTTTATCAGCGACACATAAGTACAAGTGCATCATTCAGGTATTCTAATTAATTTTAGATAAAAACAGATTCTGAAACTATGCATTTCTAATTTGTTTTTACAATGCTACCTTAAATTTTTTCACACTTGCAAGTACATCACTCAAATATTCGAATTAATTTTAAATAAAAACGCACCCTGAAATTATGTATATCTAATTTCTTTTTTTATAATGGTACATTAAATATTTTTACATTTACAAGCACATTATTCAGATATTCTAATTAATTTTAGATAAAGATATACTGTTGAATTATGTTTTTCTAATTTCTTTTTTCTAATTCTACATTGAATCTTTAGTCTTTATCTTAAATGTAAAAGCAAATGAAAGATATTTATTCACCATTGCTTAGAGTGGAGAACAATAATCATATCTTCTCCTATCTTTCAAAATCGTAATAAGTTTTAATCTATCTCTTGGAATCATCAGAACATGGTTAACCAAATTTAGACATTCTGCTAGGAAAAACAATCCAACTTACAATTCTGAAATAACAATAAGTTAAATTTTGTAGATATTCTAATATTTATAAGAAAAATATAGTTATAGCTATTATGCAAGATCACCATAGGATATGTGTGATATTTTGAATGCACTAGCACGTTATCTGTTTGATGAAATAGAAAAAAATATCCGTAAGTATCTAATGGAACTTATTGTAAGAGAAAAATTCTGAAGAAAAAAAACATTTGAAGCAAAAAAAAAAATTCTGAACAGAACAATTTGTAGCAAAAAACAAAAATTCTAAGGAGAAAGAAATTTTAGCATTAAAAGAAAAAATTCAAAAGAGAAAAATTTGTAGCAAAAAAAGAAGAAAAATTCTAAAGAGAAAAAATTTGTAGCAAAAAGGAAAAAATTTTAAAGAGAAAAATCTGTAGCAAAAAAAAATATTTGTAACAAAATCCAAATCTTTTTCACCGATCCGAATCCGCTCACCTCCAAAAGAATTTTTGGAGCTGCAGGAGTAAAACAAAGGAGCTACTTCTCCTAGCCTTGGCTTGCAAAAAAATCTGAATGACCCGGGCGCAGCGACAAATTATTCGGGCACTATGGTCCCCGCATAACCACCCATTATGGGCAGAACATGCTACGACCCCTCAGACAGAGGTACGACCCGTCATCGTTGAGGAGGTAACTCGAAACCCATCATTATAGTATCCCACAGGGAAGCGAGACCCTGCTTGCTTATACGGCAGGTTCTCATCCCCATATTTGAGGTGGCCCCTTAAGTGGGAATCGCTGCAAGGGTAACAGCGTTAAATGAAACCATTATTACCAAATAAAATAAGTTGCATAAATTATCTTACCATAACACCTATTAATTAATAGTTGTTATGGTACAATTAATACAAATTACAATACTATTTGTAATTTGTATTAATGTTGTTGCTGTTGTTTCTTATTCCACTTGTTCTAGTCCTCAGCTATACTAAGTCCAAGAGTCAGCTCGCCCACAGAAAACGAACGATTCATGGTAAAGGAGGAGAGTGCAACTTCTGTTAGCACTAGACCTTGGACGCCCGAGGAAAGAAGTCTGACTTTGTCCATTGACATTATGCTTTAGCTGGGTATAATGGAATGGCCTTCACACCTTGGGTGAACCTGCCAGGAGAAAAAACTCCAGACGCACAGCGCCCATTCCACCCAGGGTCACCACCCCCGCCACGATGAGGCAGCATAATAGGACTTGGGGGGAATTTGTATTAATAGTACCTTAATTACTATTAAATACAAATACAGTTCAATCAGTGGCGGATCGTCCATTAGGGCTGCAGAGCTGCAGTCTTCCCTGAAATTATTTTAAAAACTGTATTTTCGTTTTTATTCTTATTTGATTACTCTTCCGCTTTGAGAGTTCAATAATCAACAAAAATGGCAAAAAAGTTATAGAAAACGTTAAATAAAGACGGAAAATCAATCAACAAGTAAGAGAGACACAGGCTTGAGATGCAGAGAGTTTTGCCCCTTCGATGGATCAAAATTCGCTCACTGAGCAATGTTGAGCAGTAAAGCAGGAAAAAAAATCTTCTCCTTTTGAATTTAGAGGCACTCGAGTTGCAGTCATCACAGACAGCGTTTGGCGAGCGACTTTCGGCTTCGCTTCCTCATTCGGCTTTTCTTCGCTTTCAGAATGTTTGACAGCTGATGACTGTGTTTGGATAACTCTTGATTTATGGGTTTCTGTTTCACTTCATTCTGCCTCGACTCAAACGTGTTTGGCTTATTGAATATTCGTTTTCTATTGTTAGAAATAACTCTTCGAAAACAAGATGATTTTCTAAATATAATTTTCTAAAATATTAATCAGTTAAAACTTTACATAAGGAGGGATCAATTATTATTATTAGAAGTTCCTAAGTAAAGCTGAACGTTGCATACTTTCAAAAAATCGTATTTTCACGGCTTTCGCTGAGCGAAAAATTGAATATGAAAAATGCACGTCGCATTATGACGGATTTGAGCATTGTTCAAAAACCTAGTACCAACGAAAATATTTGCGGCACTGCTTCTTCATGAGCTGACGAGCCGCCAAGTTCAATATCACCAACATTTTGATATTCCAAATGCTACACGATATTTTCTGGGGTGGCTCGCAACGTATTGGTAGTTATCTGCCCGACATATTTTCAAGTTGCAATATGAGGAACACGTCTTTTGAAACGAAATGCTATAAAGATATCCCCATAACCTAAAGTATCTGAGTCCGACCTCCATGCTTCATGCACGTTAGCATTCTCTCTCGGCCAATAATATACCTTCATTAATACAGTATGATCACGTAAAGAAAGCGCCATCGAAAGAGCCGATTTCACTATTACTTTTTTAATCTACGACTTCGTTTCTCTTAAAAGCAGTGCCTACAATTCTCTGACGGTAACTTTGAGACTCTTTTCATTAGAATCGGGAACCCCATGTTCCATTCCACTTGTACACAATTTTGTTACATTTATCACAACTAGCTGATTCCACGCAGAATATCTACACTCCACTATACGCACAGCATGCATTTTCGGCCAAACTGGAGCTCTCAAGTTCCTGACGCTTGAGCTCGTCTACTATCGCCAGGAAAGAAGTTGAGCCAGGATGGCGATTCAGCACTCCAAGAAAATTCGCCAAGCTAAAAAAGGCACCAAGTGGAGTGCATATAACGGAAAAGTACCCAATATACAACATTCACAAGAGAAAGTTCCATGATATTCACTTCAATTTGTGAATTAACACGATTTTAACCTACTCTTATTTGAACTATTTTGACGTCGATCTGAACGTTCTCTGACTCGCCTAAATCCATTTGCTTCATTTCTAACTGATCTCTTTTGAATAATTTCATATAAAATTTCATTAAGAAATAATGTGAATTCTGCGTCTTACGCTTATTTTTTTTCGAGAAGAAGTTGTTTAAACCCAACCGAATATAGTAGCAGGGTATGCCTATGAATTGCCTCCACTAGCATGGAGGAGGCTATCGGTTTTATTTTGTAAACAAACCGATCGTTGCCAATGGCAAAAGAGAAATTAACCTCTTTTCTGTGCCACGTACGCTAGCGTTTTATATATATTGTTACGGACATGGAAAGTCGCTTCCCAGCAATGTTAGTCTTATGGTTGGGAAGAGAGTTCTAGAGGTGTATGCACGGAATGCCTTATACGGCCATTTTGGCGACCTTGGTGACAAATCGAAAGTTTCCGAAAATGCGATCATTTTCTCGATATCTCCATTAGAAGAAGAGACATGCAGAATGTACTAGATAATTCCATGTGACGTCATGATCAGTCGAGCAAAGGTATATAAACGGAGGCAACCGAAAGGAAGAGGAGTTTAGAGTTTCGTCTGCAGTGCGATCTGGATAAGCTGGTTAGCTGAGCGCTATTGAAAGTTAGCGCTATTGACTGTTACTGTCATTATTAGCGATTTAATGACTGTTTATGTTGCTAAATCCAAAAGTACTGTTGCTGTTATTACTAGTGAGTTGTTGTCTGTTTGCGTTGCTAATCTGCATAAGAGTTATTGTTCCTGTTACCTGTGCTTCGTTTTTTCGTTTTTCGGCTTCTTCTGGGAGGGGTTACTTTTCCAAGTTACCTGTGCATCGTCCCTATCGGGGGGTACGCGAGTTCACGGATGAGAAGCTGCCGTATAAGTACGCGGGTTCTCGCCTCCCCTGATGACAAAATAATGGTGAAGGTTTGCTACTCCAGTGATAGTGCATGCCTCCTTCAGGAGGGGTCGGGTCGTGGCTCCGGCCTCAGACTTCGAGCTGACGTAACGGCCACTGTCATTCAGTACCCAGGGTGCCTAGGCGTTGACGGGGGATAGCACTTTCGAGGTTACATGTGCTTCGTGTTCTCCTGAATATTTGTGAATAAAGCGTCATTCTCCATTATCCTGCTTGTTACACTGTTTTCCCCGTACACCCATCGGACGATTTTTGTAACGATATAGATTGATCATATGCTAGAGGGCTCAGAATACCTCACGTTACTTTACGACTTCCTTATAATACTAGAGAGATTCCAAGACGAGTGTTCAAACTTCTGGGAGAGCTAGGTTGCTCAAAGACGAATTAAGATTACATATCAACGCAGGGTCAGAAACGCAATCGTAACGAGTTAGAGGGCGTTGTTAGGGAACCGGTAAAACACCCGTGCTGGAAAACCATCATTCAACAACCACTCACAGATATAGTAGGATTAAGGGTTTCACCAAAAGCAGAAAACTGTGCACTCTAGCAACATTTCTTTGTGTAAGTATGCTTGGTCTATGAATAAGACGGAAGCCTTATACTCACTTGTAGATGACCGTGGATGTCTGCAGATGACCGTTCAGTCCTGCAGGTGACCGCGGTGTCCCAGTGGTAAAATCTCGGCTTCGGAACCGGAGTGTTCCTCCTGCTGATATGATACGGAAGCTTGGAGAGGGAGGTGCTGGCTCAGGTATCGTCCTCGTCATTTGACTGCGGTCCAAAATTGCGACCGTCCCAAAATAAACCTCGTGATGCCCCCGATTCATGGAATATCTCTCGAAGCCACTCATTTCACATGATCTTTGATGCAGTCATGTAAACTTCAAAACGGGACGTTAATATAATTAAACCACTCTCTTCAGCAGATAACAATGAGAAAAGCAACCTCTTGGATAATCATTAGGCTGAAGTTTCTATTCGTTCTGTACATGGCATTGGCGCAATTGGTTCAAATTCAAGATCATCCAGAGCATGGTTTGCGGAAGACAACAACGAGTAGCCACTGCTAGTGTACTGGCTCGTGAATTGTCTTCTCTGTGACGAAGCACCGTCTCTTCCATTTCAGGGGTTCATATGTTTCACTCCCGATTCATGAAACGTCTCTCGAAGGCACCCATTTCACATGACCTTTGGTGCAATCATGTAAACTTCAGAACGGGACGTTAATATAATTAAACCACTCTCTTCAGCAGGTAACAATGAGAAAAGCAACCTTTTGGATAATCATTAGGCTGAAGTTGCTCCTCGTTCTGTACATGGCATTGGCGCAGTTGGTTCGAATTCAGTATCCTCAAGACCATGGTTTGCGGAAGACAACAACGAGTAGCCATTGCTAGTGTACTGGCTCGTGAATTGTCCTCTCTGTGACGAAGCACCGTCTCTTCCATTTCAGGGGTTCCTATGTTTCACCACCGATTCATAAAACGTCTCTGGAAAGAACCCCATTTCAAATGATCTTTGATGCAGCCATGTAAACTTCTGATGGTTCGGAATACTCCTCATTGGGTTGCATACCCAGTGCAGGTTTAGGTTTAGTAGAAAGGTGTGTTTGAGACGCATGCCTGCTATAAATCTGCCTTGTCTCCAATTGAAGAAAAAATTTGAGAACTAAATTTCGAATTGAGGACTACACATGAGAGTCGGCATCACCGCCCACTCTCACTTTAATACCCCCAGTTCAGGTGTAAGCGGCTTAAGGCGTCACAATCTCACAACTTTATATTTTCACTCGAAGTACAAAACATCTTATATCAAAAATCACATTTGATTGAAATCAGTTATTTGGCTCTTTCGTGTCGTCAAAGGATGCCAAAAAGTAAAATATCTGCTGAGGTATATGATTTGGTAAATAGGGCAAACACAACCTATTAAGGTTCGAAAATATAGGAAAAAAATATCAATGACTGCTCGTGTAAGAACGAAATTTCGTTAAAACTTTAACATATTCATCGCTATGGGAGAATTAGATGCAATCGCCAAGAATGACAAAAAGTAACCATGCTCGCTCTAGACAATTTATAATCAAATAAGTAATATAAAAAAATTTTAAGTCAATTCCTACTTAGGTCAACAAAGAAAAATTTTAAAAAAAAGAAAAAAAATTGTAAAAACTGTATTAACATCAAGTGTCATCCACTACAAGCTTTAAAAAATGTATTTGAACTTGAGTGGATGAATAAAAAGTATTTTATTAACGATTGAAAATTTGAACAAGATATATAAATATATATAGGGAGAGTGTGAACTAATAGCAGGAATTGAAAAAGAAAGAGGTGACCGTATTCTGCGGGCATCTATTAACATGTTTAACTTAATAAATTTGTTATGTGCAAGTCAAGTTCTAGTGAGCAGCGAGGATTCCTGAAGGACGAGATATCTCGTCCGTATCGATGAATGTGTTAAGTAGTTGATTTGTGGTAGTCAGTGGTTAAGGTGTGGGAAAAGAACAACATCATCACAAACTGCATTAGTTCAGAGTCTGCTTAAAATATATGAGGACAAAGAAGGGGTGTAAAGGCAACCCAGTAATAAGAATGCAGGTAAAAATTTAACCTCTTTTAATATACTAACAACAAGCAGAGTGCCCGGCTTCGCCCGATCATTTCCAGGTCAAAATCTTTTGGAAGACAGGAAACTAAACAATATTTTATAAATAACATAATGTTTATTAATGTTACTTTATTGCGAGAATATTTCTTAGTTTTTTATGAGATGATTCAAAAATTAATAGCACGAAAAATCTCTTGCATTGATCACATAAAAGAATCATAGTACGACCGCTCTGGTAGAAACGAAATTTCGTTAAAACTTTAACACATTCATCGTTAGGGCCGAATTAGATGCAAGCTCCAAGAAAGACAAAAAGTAACCGTGCTCGCTCTAGACAATTTATAAATCAAAAAAGAAAGAGGTGACCGCATTCTGCGAGCATCTATTAGCATGTTTAACTTAATAAATTTTTTATGTGCAAGTCAAATATCAAATATATTACATATTATATTTCTTGCATTGTTAGCCAATTTGGGGGGGTCTTATTATTTTAGCAACCCTGAGCATAAATATTCATGCTAATTGGCCCATTTGTTAAATGTCTTTCAATGACTCACCTCCACCCAGCGCAGAAGAGTGCGAGAAAGGGCCCATTTCTCAATAATGTATTTTTTAACAATTTGGGAGTCATTTTTTAACTAAAATTCAACAATTAAAATGTCTAAATCAACTAATGAAAAATGTTTCACGAAATTTGCTCCAGCCATTGTAAATAAGCATTTCTACATGTCTTATCGGTACTTAAAGGGTTGATTAAAAGAGATTTAACCCTTCCATATTTTTAGTTCGACATGTTGAAGCCTGCGGGTTAAGATGCAATTTGATCAGTCCATTTTTTACATGTAATTCGGAGACATTAACTCAACCTGAAGGTCTGGGATAGGGCTTATATATCCCTCCTGTACTTCAGGTTGATTAATGAGGAACATGCATACCAAGTTTCATCAAAATTTCTCCAGCAGTATCGAGTTCCTCCTCAATCGCCGATGTCTTTGCCCCATCCTACCAGAAGTGTTTGGTCATTGTTTATTTACCCCTGCAGTGTTTTTAGTAGATCTATGAGAAACATGTAAATCAAGTTTCATCAGATTGCCCCAACTGTATCCAATTTCATGTCAATCGACCGTTTGCTGAACGTAGTATTTAAACGTACGTATTTTTTATTTACTAACCTCAAAGATTAGCTTGGTGTTTATTCACTCCTAATTTTTTTTTAGTTTTCTCAGTAAAAGTATTTGTGCCAAATCTAAATCGCCATAGTCATATCTAACAGCATATTAATAGGCCCAATAGTTTACATGTATTTTACCGAATTTATCCCATCCACCCAACTCTGAGGAATTGGATTAGCGTTTATTTACTCTACAGTACTTTTAGCCTGTGAAGATCATATGTTCCCTGTGTCATCAAAATTGCCGCAGCCTTATAAATTTCGTAGCAATCGGAGTATTTTTTAAAATGTATTTAAACGATTTTACCCCACCCTACCCTCGGGGATCGGATTTTTGGGACTAGGGTAGTCCCTAAAAATCGGCTAATGAGGAACCTGTGTACCAAGTTTCATCAGCTTCGTAGTTCGTTCTGTGATGTAGCTTCCTTTTTTCTCACTGCAAGATGCAAAATGGATTCTAATATCAAATTGGCGTGGCTCATATCACATCATCATGAGTAGATTTGTTGGCCGCAGTTATGAAAAAGGGCGCCAACTCAGACATATTTTCAGTTATAGTTGTTTCCGCAAATCATTGCAGGAAATATTTTAATGCTGCATCTTTCAAAACTTAATTATTGCATTATACTGTTCAGCAACGGATTCCGGGGCTATCACTTTTATACGATTTTACACAGGAAAGGGGTGTCAGGCAATGAGTCGTATGAGCGCATTTCCGGAGTTCTTTGTTAGATCACGTTCAGTAAAATGTAAATATCACCCTTCCATTCTTCACTTTCTCCCTATTTCCCCCTATTTTGATGAAAATAACTCCACCCGGCTCATGCGCAAAAGCGCGGAGGGTTTCCGAATCCGTTGCTAAACAATAAATAGTACATTATACAGCAGATTGGAATTGGTTCGATTTTGCTTAGCAATTTTCAGTTTAGTTTGGTTTAGTTTAGTTTTAGTTATATTTAGTCCCGTTTTGAAGTAACGCTAAGAGCTATTTTGGGATGAACCTCGTCATTTTGAATGGTGGTCAGATGACGAGAACGACACCTGAGCTGGCATCAAATTCTCGAAATTTCCGTACCACACCAGCGAGAAGACACTCGACGTCATATTTAACATGCATTAGGCCCACATACACGACGAATCATGGGTGGAATCAGGTTTCGAGCCTGGAACTTTGCTTAGCAAACAAGACATATTTTGGAACAGTTTGCACTATAGTATAGGTAAATTAAGGTTGGAGACGGAAATACTTATTAGAAAGCTCATTCCTTCTGAAATATGTTCTTTAGGTCCCCCCTGTACTTCCCTAGAAAAATTCCAAAAAATCCTGCTAGGGCAACATCCTTAAATTTTGAGTAAACGTCCGCCATCTTGAATTGTCCCCCAAACGCCATAACTCAGCAATGGACAGTCATACAGAGATGCTGTTTATGTCAAACGTTTCTGTTTTGGAAGAAGAACTCATTACTGCAAATAAAAGTCTAAAATAGAGAGTTGATATAATTTTATTTACATAAACAGGTTTGAAAACATACAAAAACAGAATTTGTGGACTGCAACGTTGTTGGACTGGACGAATGTACTCTGTGCAAAAGATACCCACCGTCGAGAACATATCTTGTGTTTTCAGGCATTTTATTGCTAATCTTGCACATCTTTTAGATGACTACAGTAATTTCCGATTTTTTTTTCCCGCGAAGACCAACGTCGTCGAATAAAGATGAGAGTAAGGTGGCAGTTTATACTGTAGACAGTCTTCAAGGTCTCAGGCACTTCGTACAACACACGCGATGCGGTGGAACAATTGGTTAGAGTTAACAACTACAGGATCTTTATCAATTATTATAGTACTAGAGAATCACCCGTCATGGCATGACGAGTGCAAATTGCCTCTTCATTCGATATATTTCCCGTCAAATTTGACTTGTTTAAATAGATATATATTCAAGAGAAATGTTTAACATTGATTGAAAACAAATAAAATAAACATATGTTTTATGAGATGAAATATTTTTTTATTTATATATTATTTATATATTTCTTTATTCAAAAAAACCTCTTGGTAAACAACATTAAATACAGTTATTAAATAATAATTATTAAATATTATATCATTTATTAATTTTAGTACGATTAATATTGGATTTATTTTGGGTATATTATCATTTAATAGCTGAAGAGAAAACTTAAAATTATCATTAAATGAATATGAAATAATAATGGAATATGAAAAATAAGCAGTGAATCACATTGGGGTGTGAGTGTTACCTCTCTGAGGAAAATGAAGGAAGGTTAAACATCGCGATCTATTTCTTTTTTTCGAAATTGTTTTTGAGAGGGAGATGCAATAACTGCTGTCATACATGAGCAACATATAAATTTTAACCCAGGATCAAATATTTATTTCGGTGAAAACAATAGAGGAAATACAAATGTTAGTCCGGTTTTCAAAAGTTCAATTGAAAAAGTCGAATTTGAAGACGTTAAACAATTATTTTGTTTCATTTGCGGATAAAAATTGAATCACACACCGAATCACTAATGAAAAGATACGAAAAACTCCCATTATAACCATCCTAATTTAGTATAACGACTAGCTTCCTTGTTACGTAGAAAGATTTTTTAGCTGATTAAACGATATCACCAATGTTCTGATTTGAATAAAAAAGTAATTTGAAAACAGAAAAAAATACGATGGAATTATTAAATTTGACAAGAACTTTGCATTGCTTTTGAAATGCTTCAGTTGTAAAAAAAACCATAAGGCCCGGTGCACACTAGCCCATTCGTGTTGTTGAAGCTAGCTTCAACGTCAGCCGGCTAGCATAAAAACCAATCCCACTATAGTATATATAGGGAATGTCTTTTTACCACGCCAAGTTGATCATTGTGCCCGCTAGGCTTTCCGTGTTTACTTTGATTGGCGCGAAACTGAGTTTTTAATTCTACGTGTTTTGAAAACCTTCCATCTTTATTTACAATTAACAACTAATAAGAAATTATTTTCAGCTTTAAGACACTCAAGAAGGAATTCATCCTACTTTAAGTCACACACATGCACAAAAAAATTACAAAGTAGAAATGTTTACATCCTAATAACAGATTGCATCTCTCGGTTGTCGTCGAAATAGAAAAACTTTACAAAGCATTTCTCTCCAAAAAAGCGAAATATCGCCAAATATTGGCATCGAAAACACTCCCCATAGGCGTCTATAGTGGGATTGGTTTTTATGCAGCCGGCTAGTGTGCACCGGGGAATGGGGTTACTATTGTTATTTTTATAGCTTCAACGACACGAATCTACTAGTGTGTACCGGGCCTAAATGACATTTTGTGCTGCTAACGTTTCTTTCCAGACAGAGACAGATGCTAATGAAGCCATCTGCAACAGTGGTATTTCAGAAACAAGCATCACACTAGAGCTAAAAGAAATTGGTATTTATTTTGGTTTATGGTCATCCTTAAAGGAAGACTGATATGAATACTTCTTTAAGATTCTGATCAAGACAGAATTTTGGTCATTCTGTCAACTATAACAACCATTTGAAAAAAAAAAAAAAACATTGTGTCTATTCCGGTACCCCCGGTTGGGTTGGGAGACGTCATTTTTTCCGCACGTTAACAACGGGAA
>BGPR01005213.1:74774-97559 GCA_013235015.1 Araneus ventricosus | reverse complement strand
TTAATTTGTTGAATCAAATAAGATTTGAAAATTGAATACTTTTCGAGTTATTCAGAAAAACTAAAAAAGGGGGAATGAAATCCAAGATGGGGCAACATTTGAGATCCATTATCTGGAAAACAATTAAAACTGGAAGAAAAATATAAGCATCTATTTGTAGGGAATTTGACGCTCTTTAATTTGTTAAATCAATTGTAACTTGAAAACTCAATAGTTTTCGAGATATTCTGGAAAAACTAAAAAAGGGGGATGAAATACAAGATGGCGACGTGAGATTACCCTACCAGGACCGGGGACTTTTAGTATGTTTATCAGAAGCCCCTAACGAACATGTGTACCAATTTTCAAAACTATATGATTTAATGCTTTTTTTCAAACCCTTCATTGACTGGGCTAATAGCCGAAATTTCGGTCCCTCGGAAATTTAAATGTAAACACCTCGCGCCCAGGCGAGGTGTTTACATGAACACAAATGGTATTCGTTTTTGACTGTCAGTAAATGACTGAGTTTCATTGGTTGCCAACGGTGTTTCATTATATTCATAAAAAAAGATCAGCGAATTGTCGCAAAATCAAAATAAAAAAATTCCAGGTTTAGAATAAATTTCCCTGACTTTTCCCTGTTTTTTCCCGGTCTCTCGAAATTCCCTGACTATTCCCGGTTTTCCAGGTTTCCCGGTCGGGTGGCCACCCTGTAGAATAGATTCATATGTTGAAGCAGCAGAAAATTTCAGTATCTAAAGGCATTTATTAAATGCACAATATTTGAAAATTCTCAAAACATAAAATTGTGTAATATGTCAAGGTCTTTTGATTATTTTCAGAGTTCAACAAATAGAGAACAATTTTAACTGTAGTGTTAATGTACTTGTTGCTAATTTATTGAAATATTAATTTCTGTGAAAATTAAATATAATTAAATTGTATATCTTTGTGAGGCAAAATCATTTGTATTTTAAATTGTTCTGAAGTGTTGATCTAATGACTTGTTACAGGCATAATAGGCCATGTTTACTAAAGTAATTTTAGAGATATGCGAAATGATATGTATTATACAAAAATCTATAAACCACACAACCTCTGCTTCCAAGTTATACGTTACAAAGATCTTCTATTGCATATAATAATACATGTTCTTAGGCACTTGTCATTTTTTTTCCTCCCTTAAATAAACTGCTTCATTTTTAAAAAGTATGCAATTTTGTTATAATACTATCTGTTATTGTTCAACTTTGAGAAAATAGAAGGAACTCTGAACTTCTTGTATGGTATTTAAAAATCAAAATTTTGTGCAAATAGAGAAAAAAATATGTGAAAAAATAGTTAAATTTTATATAGACTACTTTTAATTTCTTGTTCTGTATGTATTTTAAATAGTAACATCTTATGTCTTTGCGTCTGTATATATATATATATATTGATTTTGTGGTAAATTTTGTATTCGCATAGAGTTCAGCGTTCATAGAGTCACCATGTGGAAACTTTCTAAGACAGGTGGCCCATAATTCTTTCCTACCAGAATAATTTTTGACAAAATAGTCAGTAAACTTTTGCCATTTATTCGAATAATCATTAAGAAACCTCGAGAGTCTATTCTCAGAAACCTTTTCATACATTATCTTTAACAATTCCTCTAACATTTTATCAGGATTGGACTTATCATGGACTTTTGAAACCAATTGTCTTTTCCAAGCATTGTAAACATGCCATTGACACAACAAATGTTTAATATTGGGGCCGAAAACAGAATTAAATGCATTAAAGGAACAACTATCATCATCTGTCATGACAGTATTCACTTTTAGATTTGGAAATTGCACCTTAAACTAGAAAATAAAACGTCTAAAGTGTGAAAGTCTAAATTATTAGTAACTAGCAGTACGCGCACGGCGATGCCCGTGGAATCAGGACTTCAACAAAATAAAAAAAAAATCGCCCACAATGACACGAAAAAGTTTTCAAAACAAAATCAAAATTAAAGATACACATTATAGATTTTCCCGCTTATTTTTTCCGCGATAATAACATGTAGAAAAACAGTACAGAGTACATTAATCCAAAACAATATAAAAAAATTGTTGCCCGTGGAATCAGGACTTCAACAAAATGAAAAAAAATTCTTAGAACATGACAAAAAGCTCCGAAGGTTATGACGTCACCTGGCCCTTCATCCAATCAAATTGAAAGCTGCGTTCCGGAAGGCTATCGCTGAAGAAAATTCGCTCGACAAAAATAACTTTCATTTGCCCAGGAATAATTTAATTTAAAAAAAACGGGAAAAGATATTTTAACCGTTCTTGTTTTAAATCAGAGAGAACCGCTCTAGTTATAAGCTGAAAAAAATTGAAAATAATAGTATTATTAGAAAGTCGGATGCAACAAATTTAAAAACAAAACTAACATTTAGGTGCTGAAACTGACTATTTTTTAAAAAATTCTCAAAATTCAGTAAATTACTTTAGAAATTCAAAACTAACTTCATTAGAACGGAAATCGCGTGCTCTTTCCGATGGTATATCTATTTTTGTCGTACAATTATTCGACACCATTCTATTGAGAAATTAGTGCGAAAAATCAACTAAAACAACTGAAAACATTAAATAAAAAAATTTCTAGATTAAAATTTAAAATTTCGGCTTCGAGGTGCATTCAGTCACCATTACGACTACCTGTGTACCAAATTTCATGGCTGTAAGTGCGATAGATTCGTCTGGACATCGCAGACAAACACACACACACACGCACACAAACATTGCCTTTTATAAGTATAGATAAAATGTGCAACTGCATATCCTTGACCATACTCATCTTGAATGTGGAGCGAAAGAAGATGAAAATCATAAAAGTTTGTACCGTGAGTTACATCTATGCAAAGAATTTTATGCGAATGCTTCATTAGTATATCCCCTTGTTCTTTTGTCTGGAAACCTAATACGAAAGAACTTTCCCAATTCGGCAAACTATCTAAATTAGAAGGGCCCCAAACAGTTTTTGTCTTCTAAAGTTTAAAAATCAAGATTGGATTATATGGCTCATTTTTTAAGTTTTCTATAATGCATAAAACAGACACGGCATCACTAGCTGGCTGCATCGTATTACGCCGATGCCTTAAATAAGCCCGTATAGTCTTTCGAGAAATAAAGGCTTCTTTTGTCGGATGAAATTTTTTTTTATCTCGAGATCCGACATCACCACGTAATAAGCTAACAATTTTTAAGACAGGGAAGGACAGCAATAAATAGGATTTAATTAAATGTCGAGTGCTTCCTTTAAGAGGATGATACTTAGTGTTATCGTAACCAATACTGTGATTATGAATTGAATAATATGTAACAAATATACTAAATTTTTCTGTTCGCATACACATAATTGAACAGGACAACTTATACCGAAAGGAATCACCCCCTTTTTATTTTTACGTTTACCATTTCGTTCTACCCTTGACTTAAATCCTCGACTAATATGATGGATGAAAAAACTGACACGAGAAATTAACAGAATGTTTTACCCCCACATACTCTTTTACCTGTTTTTTTTTTTAAGTGGGAGTAGCAGTAGTTTCAGACTCGAACCAAATTTAAAAGTTGTCATAAAATCGGAAGAAAGGGTTTTAACATTTTTAATTTCATGTGCAGTGTTAAGATGCTTATGTAAATACTATAAATTATAATAAATTTTATCACACTCTGTACAGACATATGTTTCATCTTCCTTGTTATTGTTGCAAGTTTTTTTGTGGCTCTTAGATTCATTACTGTTATAAAACTTATCACAGTCCAAACATTTCTGCGAAATGTTTTCACATATATATGTCAGTTAAAAATTTCGAACTACTTAAAGATGCTTCAACTGCCTCTAAAGATAATTTGGATTGTAATACAGTTTCTGATTGAGAGCAAATTTTAGATTCCAACACATTATGACGTTTATTATCAGAAAAAGATAAAGCAGTACGAATCTTTGGCTCGCAAGGTTTACAGAGTTTTAAATGTTTTGAAAATGATTGTCTTGTCTTGTAGGATTTACAGCAAACCTCACAAACTCTAGGATAAGTTTTTTTTAACCTTCTCTATACATTTATATTTTTTTAATGTTTTGAGAATGAAGACTTTGTTAAATAAGTTCTCCCACAGCGGTCACATGTTTTGTAAGACAAATAAAATACACACATTTGAAATTCTGTCAATAAAAGGTTATTGTACAATGATGTCCACACAAATAAACTAACAAGAGATCAAATCGTGAAAAGTCAATGAAACAGTTCACAATGTCTACCTGCCAACTAAACCCAATCAGTGATACACTCTGAAATACAATAAACTAAATAAAGACCAAGTAAAGGATAATGCTTTAAATATGTAATAAGCACTACAGAAAAATTTACTTCACGTTTTAAATAAAATACCTCAAAATTCAGCAGAAATTAATAAAATTAACACTAATCCGAAATATCACTAAAAAAAAAGGGAAGCCTTGTAAATATTGTTTTAATTATACGTAATACAAACTAAATCCTGCAAATAAAAAATGGAATACAACTAATAAAATATCAAAAAGCAATTGATAAAATTCTGTTTCCTATTTAACCCTAATTTACAAAATATATTTTAATTAATGAAAGCAATATAATAAGCAACAAAAATTATGACAAATACAGTAGGAAAAATCAATTTTAAAAACGGATTAATGTGATAACTAACACTAAACTCTAAAATGAAATAACTAACACTAACCTGAAATATAACTGAAAAGAGAAAAAGTCATGTGAATGTTGTTTTAATTATATATAATATAAACTAAATCTTTCAAATAAAAAACTGAATACAAGTAATAAAATATCAAAAAGCACTAGATAAAATTCTTCGTTTACTGTTTAACCCTAATTAACAAAATATATTTTAATTAACAACGAAAATAATTTAATAAGCAACAAAATTCATCACAAATACGCTATGAAAAATAAATTTTAAAGGGATTAAATCTGAAAATGAAATAAAAAAAAGCACTTGCTGTAATTTTGTCGAATTTCAATGCAGAGATAACATGCAGATCAAAGAAGGAATGAAAATGAATTGAATTGGAATTGGCGCGCTTAATCTCAGAATGACTCACACGGCGATATGATGACGTAGCCAAATACGAAATCCCTGAATGGACAACTCTGTCATCTTTACCCGATTACCTCGTTTCTTCGACTCGTCTACTTGCGGCAACCCTGTTCAGGGTTTTCCCCTTATCTGCTCAGTATTTAGTTATCAGGAAAAGAGTTTGACACTTAGTTTGTATCGGCTTTCGTTCTGGTTACGCATAACTTTGATTTGTCTAAAGAGAAGTGTCATGGATAGCGAAAAGAAGGAATACACATTTCTGTGGTTCATAGAAAATTATAGTTATTGTTGGCACAAGAATGCGGAAGGATTGAACAGTCCAGAGTTTACTGCCGACGGCTTGGGAGGTTCTGCTTTCTATCTAAGCTTATATCCAAGAGGGCTGACAGATGCATACGAAGGTTGCATTTCATTTTGTCTTAAAAGGTGTGAAGTTGATGATGGTCCAGAAGAACTTCCACTAAAGTACGAATTATCAGTTCTTTCAACGGATGGATCACGTCTTTGCATGACAGAATATCAATTCACATTTAAAAAGAACATAGGATATGGAAATCCTAGGTTCCTACGGATAGATGAAGTTCTTTTGCGAAGAAAGACTGAATATTTACCCGAAGATACTTTGAGTGTGCGCTGCAAAATATGGAGGGGTGAGGGGAACATTCAGCCGCTTACACAAATTAGCGCTCGAACTCGCATCGGAATCGAACGTATGTCGTTTCATCATGTTGTGGAAGGTTTCAGCGCACTTCAACCAAATGAAAAGAAAACCAGTCGCATCCGATCACCTTCAAAAAAGGAGTGTGTTATGTCAAGTAGCGTGTATTTTTCGGATGGTTCATGTTGTGAGGAAAAGGTCATGGTAGAAATCACACCATCCAGTCCTAATCAAATCCTCTCCAAATGTAAGATTTCTTTACTGGACGGATCTGGAAAAGTAATTGAATGCCGGGAGGCCGATAATCGATTTGATGCTACCAGAAAAGATATTCACAAATTGCCTCTGCCCCTTACAAGGCAAGTAATTCTGAGCAGAAAAAGTGAATACTTGCCAGATGATAAACTGTCCTTGTCATGCGAATGCGTTTTTTCCACTGGAGTGGAATACCAAAAAATTGAAAGAACTTTATATGATAAACCTTTTGTGGCCTCAAATCAGATAAGGAACACTGTTCAGAATAATGGCATATGCGCAGAAAAGCTATCTGAATGCCGTAGCGCACTGGATGACTTAAAAGAAATTTACAGTAATCGATTCCTCACTGATGTGGAGCTCAAAACAAAAACGAAATCTTTCCCTGCTCACAAAATTTTGCTCTGCGCTAGATCTCCTGTCTTTAAAACGATGATGACCAATGACATGAAGGAGAAAAATAGTAATATCATTCAAGTCGATGACTTAGAAGATGATATTGTGCAGCAACTTCTGCTATTCTTGTACTCCGATAATCTCGAAAATCTCCAGTGGGAATCGGCAATTAAACTGTATTACGTCGCAGATAAATATGCTGTTGAAAAACTGAAGAAGATATGTTCTACCTTTTTGGTAGATAAAGTTACCACATCGTCTGTTAGTGAACTCCTACTTCTAGCAGACATGCACAACGACTGTGATTTGAAAAAGGATGTGGAAGATTTCATTTTGAAGAACGAGAAACAGGTTTATGGTTCCGACGAATGGGAAAATTTAATAGAAACAAACCCTAGGTTAGTTAGTAAGACAATGCTTCTGATTCACAAGAGAAAAATGTAGGTAAGTTAATTTACATTGTTTGTAATCAATTCTAATATTAATCGCCCCTATACAAACTGTTTTAACATCTAGTCATCTGTGATTGTTGTCATATTTCATGAGTTCAAAGCATGTTACAAATAACTTTATATTTGTATTTCACAATTATTTGTAAACTAGCCGCTATCGGCGACCAGTTTGTATGCCGGGAATTTAATTTCGTTTGAATGCGTAATTTGATATTCATGGTTCCCTTAGCAAAGTAATTTTAAACTTTAAAAAAATCGTGATAGACATTTAACCGTGTTTTAGTAACTTTGCACCTGTTGTGTTCATTGACTACATGAAAGTGCCTTAAAGAGTCGAGTAACTGTCCGTGTTATCTTATGTCTAATCACAAGTCGCCCGCGCCAACTTCACTTTGTTATTCTTGCAAAATATGCATTTGTTTTCAATATTAAAAGGGCGCAACACATTTTATGTCAAGCGGCATGTTCGCTAGATTAAAATATGCTGAAAACAATAAAAACATAGCAACTAATAATCATTCAGCATACTGCATATATTTCGTAATATCTCAGAAAGCTGGGTTTACAGATTTCGCTAAAATTTTGATGAAATAAAATATCAAAGCAAAATGTATTGGGATATTAACTCGGATTTCAACAATGAAAGAGAAACACGCAATTAAATATTTGTTTAAACAATGAAAACGGTTTGAATTGCGTTGCAACAATGAAAAGCACTGTTGTAAATTATAACAAAATATATATTTAAAAATTTATTAAAATTAAGAAAAAATTGTACAACAGCTTAATTGAAATGATTGAAAAGGTAATTTCTCGCACTTTCAAATAGCGTAAAAATTATTTTTGTCCTGTAATATTTTCAGAAGCTATTGAGGAAAAGCGCCAAAATTTCGCTTAATTTTTAATTAGCTAAAATTCTAATTAAAGTTTCAAAAAAAGGCTCCGAGGTGCACATTCCTACCCTCCAAAGTATGTTTGTTCCAAATTTCGTAGCTCTAGGTCCAATAGTCTTTCCTGTAGAGCGCCAACACACTTTCTCCTTTATTATTAGTGGAGATAAAAGGAACAATATATTTAAATTAAGAGTTTCCCTATTGATAATACGGCCCATTAACACGTTAATCGCCGTATGAATCAAATTCGATTCACACCCACAATCTAATCAGTTGACCCCTTCTCTACTGTAGTTAAGAGATAGCAGAGAAGGGGTTATCTAATTAGATAGAAGGTTCGAATCTCAGGCGTGAGTCATGACAAAGAATGTTTTAAGTATTACTGCTGTTTATAACGTTTAGGAATTTTATGAACTGTTATTTTTAATCATTATTTTATTAAATTTATTGTGTTAAATAGAAAGGAAAGCAAAATTATTGCGTAATTGCACATATCGTTTCATGCATTTAATTTTAAATCTTAATGTCATTCAGGCATCTTAAACATCTTTCGCATTGTCAGTCCTTTAATTGTAACTGAGAAAATATCATCCCTACATTGCATAGTGATTCATATTAAGGCAGTGGCGAATCCAGGGGAGGGGCTATCGGGCTGCAGCCCCCCCAGAGCTAAACCAAAATTCGTGATTTAATTTAAAATCACTACAACTGTTTGATCTTAATTTTCATTTTAAAAAAATAGTAATAAAATCGTGACAACATTGCTTTCTGACTTGACAGGCTCGAAAATTTTCCTACTTTTCTAGTCATTCCACTTGCACTTGTAGCGTTGGCGCTGTCGAAAACATTTTTTGGCCAGCTATTTCATTGTATTTTTTATTAAATTATCGAAAGTATTGTAGTGTTCTTTATAATTCTTGTTGTCAGGAGAGGAAAGCCTGTAAAATTAAAGTGTTTTGGCTTATATAAGACATGAGGTTTGACATTCGTCACTACGATACAAAATTTTTATGACCTCAGCTCCCCCCAGACCCGAATCCTCGATTCGCCACTGTATTAAGGTCAATACAATTTTCACACTTGGAATTAGCTTTCTATAATTAAATAATCAGCTCAAAATTAATGACATGATATAAATTCCACATTTTGGTGTAGAGAGGGAACGATTCGAATCGAGATATTTTAAACAGTATCTTTTTAATTACTAAATATAAATTAAAACAAACTTCAAAAACACATTTTATAATTATTTTCCTGTATTGCTTATATTCATTTATATAAAGAAATTTCGGTGGAAATGCAAAACAAATCGTGCTGTGTAGGGTTAAATATTTTAATTTTTGTTATTGTTATAAACCGCTTTGTCTAAATAATGTTAATATTTAAGCAATATAAGTTACACATATCGTTTATTTTTCGTCAAATTTAATGCAAAATTCTGAAATTTTCTGAAGTATTTTATTTATAAATTGAAGCTTTTTTGAATAACTTATTTTGAAAAAATTCAAAAATAATTTGTTTTTTTTAAAAATATTCAGGTAATTTTTTATAGATTCCTATAAATTCGAATATTTACTAGGCTTATAATTTTTTATCAAAAAGTTTAAAGATAGAAGCAGAAATTCGCTTTATTAATTTGCTTTCAGTAAATAACTCCAGTTCAGTAACGCGATTCTTTTAAATATTTTTACATTCTGTTATGACTAACCTTGTAATTAATAAGTAATTGTAAGTTATTATCATTATTGAAAATTTGCAAGACGTTTCATAATCCAAACCAGCGGGAGTGGCCTCCACTAAACTTTCTCGTATACTTTCCAAACATTTGTCATTTCCCCCTGCGTTGATAAAAAGTTCGAACCAACTGTAACACAGAATGCAATGACTATCAGAAGGTTTTTCATTGTTGATTATAGTGATAGTAAAATACTGAGGTGAAGAATCATATTCAAAAAGATGCGTATGTATTAAAACTTCGCAATATTTATTTTTTTTATCAAACTCTAGCAATGCAAGTACCGCGTGCGGAGAAGAAAACAGGAGAATAGCTTGCGCATGCGCAGAGATTGCTTCCAATACGCAAGTAAAACGAGACGCCCCAAATGTTTGCTTCCTTACAAAATCTCGCCGCCAGAATTGGTTTTTGGCAAACTGGCAAGTTTTCGAAGTGTCCCTTCTTTTCACAGGCATTTCTACCAGTACGCATGCGCATGGAGTTGAACGCGTATGCGATTATACAGACCGACAGACAGTCAGCCCGTTGACGGATTTGGCCCAAAATTTGATACGTACCTACATTCGTGACGATAAAACTGTGTACCAAATTTTATCCATCTAGCTATTCAAGTTTTTGAGTTATAGTGTTCACATGACTTCGGACATACAGACAGACAAACTTCCCGTTGGAATAAAGGAAGGATTACGCCACTTTGTCCCTGAGACGGTAAGAGTGGAAAATCGGTTCGCATCTAATCGCTACGCATCTCTTTGAATTTGATTCTTTACTTAAATATTTTTCAATCACTATAATCTACAATGAGAAACCTTCTGATAACCATTGGATTCTGGGTTACAGTAGGTTCGAATTTTTTTATCCACGCGGGGGGAATGGAAACGGAACCTTTTTGGAAAAGTATACCAGAAAGTTTAGGGGAGACCACTCCCTCTGGTTTCCGTTGAAGAATCGTTCAAAAACGACCAGTTTCTCCCTGGCTACGTCTGCATCATTTTTCGTAAAAAAATTATGACGAGAGAATGGAAATGATTTCTGAGGCCAGCCGTGATTTATTATTCCCTGCTTACTTTTTAGTAGGTTTCGCTAAGAATAATTTGAATCATGCAGTGGCTTAGTCGTAAATTAAGCAGTGCCGGAGCGTTCTGACATAGGTGATATTGTTGGGGGGGATATATAGTTAGGGAATCACATTAATATAAAATATTTTTTTACATTTAAAATGTGTAATTGTATTTATTATCTGGACATTAAAATCGTGAAATAAAAAAAAGAAGTCAGAAAGAAATTCTGAAACAAAGCATATTTTATAGATATTATTTTATTTTTGATCAAACATGAAAATTAAGCGTACTGTACCTCAAAGCATGAATATTATAAAGATGTGAAAGTATGATTTTTTTTTTAAATTAAGTTCAATTCGTTATACTAAAATTAAGTAATGCCAAAGTAAAATCATGACAATGATAACTAATATAGAAAATATCATGAGTTTTCAGAATCAAAAGCATAAAATACATTTAAATGTGTGCAACCTTAATGCTTTTTGCCCCACCACTTGCCAGTGCCTTATTACTTTTATTAAATGGAAATATTTATCCTATTTTCGAGAATAAAGACTAGACAAAAATGTTTTAAAGAGGTATCTAAAGCTTTATATTTTATGCCATTGTGAGCTTTTTCTTTTCGTTCATATTCATGATACCACGGGCAATGCAGTGCGGGTACTCTTAGTAGAATATAATAATTTGTGAGACGTTTGGTTATTTTATAAAAACACGAAAGAAACGGTCGTTGAAAACTGCTAGTTGAATCTAACGAATTAGATCAGCGACATCAATTTCTAATTTTATCAGTCGCTTCTGAATCGAAACGTTTTAGGTTTAAAGAGGGTTAGTTTCTTCCATTGTAATAGTATTTATTTTATATTTATTTTTCTACATTTTCTCTTATTGATAGGGACATAAATACCTGAATATTCATATATCCGCTTTTTAATGATTTATTCTATGAGTAATTAAATAGAAGCATTTCACTACTAGAAACTTTGATAGAAAGATTTTCGAATAATAAACAAAACTTATTTTCGTAAGCTTAAATAAGTTAAAAATTGGAAATTATAAGCTGTTGCTAACGTTCTTTATCTAGGACAGAGGATCTCAACCTGTGGTACGCGTACAACTAGGGGTACGCGAAATCAAAGTCGGTAATGGCGGACACAAGAAAATATAAAAATTTACAGTATTTTGTTTTCCTAAGTTCGTGTGAAAAGTGAAAGTTGTGCTAGTCTAAAACCTACACTCAAAATAAGAAAAAAAGAAAGCAAAAGAAAACCTGGTAAATGATTGATATTTTGTCTTCACTAGCCCCGATTATGCATGAATCATCAGTGTGTTCAAAAAAGCTGTAGCGTCACTAGGCGCCAGTATGGTATGCTTTTTATTTTTGTTCTTCTAGTTTAGGCTTGTCGATAACAATCCGGAATCCTCTCCAAGATCTTGTTTTGACCTTTTTATTAAAAGCATGATTAAACGCAGGCATCGTTAATTGCTGGATTGGGATGCATAATGAATATCGACTGTTCCATATAAATAAAGGTTTGTGTTTTATGGGTGCTCAATTTTGTTTTGTTTTGTTTTGGTTTGGTTTGTTTTGTAGCACAAAACTGGTGTTTGTATGCGTGCTCAATTTGAACTGCTTATCTTTAGAATGACTTCTATTCGATATTGTTTGATTTCTCAAAATGGACAAGTGGTTGAAAACTGGGACTTTTAAGAGATCGGCATCTAGAACTGAAATTCGAACCACCGATGTGGCAGCTATGGAGCTAACTTGTATCAGCAAGATAATAATCATGAAGTGCAAAGGCCGACTGATTGGCCTGTTCAGTTAAGAATTAAAATTGATTTTGTTAAAAAAAAACCCTCGAAACATCAGTGCGTCTCCGAAGAAGAGAAAATATTTTAACGAATACTTAAAATATGGATGATACTTATAATATGATGAAGATTGTCCAAAACCACTCTGCGTTGTTTGTGGAGAGATATTGTCAAATGGCAGCATGGAACTATCTTTACTAATGCGCCATTTAGAAACAAAACACCCAATTATAAGCAAAGAAATATTAGTTTTTTTCAACGAATATCCAACAGCCCAAATTTAAATTCTTGTTTGATATCCACAAACAAAGCAAATGAGGCTGCGATTGAGGCATCATACAGAATAAGTTATCAGATTACTAAAAATGGAAAAAATCATACTATCGCTGAAAATTTGGTATTTCCGTGTATCAAGGATGCGGTTGAATGCATGTTTGGTGAGGACCATGTCCAAAAAATCAAAAATATTCCTTTGTCTTACAGCACAGTTTCTCGGAGAATTAAGGACATGTCTATTGACATTGAAGCTACTATAAATGAAAGAATAAAAAAGAGCCCCTTCTTTTCAATACAGGGTGGATGAAAGCACTGATGTTTCCGATCTGTCAATTTTGCTTGTTATTGCAAGATATTTGAATGTTAACGAACTTGAAGAAAACCTCTTATTGTGTTATCCTCTCACTAAAAGATGTACTGGCGAGGGCATATTTAATGCCATTCAGAGTTATTTCTGTGAAAACGAAATAGATTGGGCTAAGTGCTGTGGTGTTTGCACAAATGATGAAAAATCTATGTCTGGTTGTTATAAAGCTTTACGTGGTCGTATCGAAATAGTCGCTCCTCATGTAGCTTGGAGCCATTGCTGCATCCATAGGCAAAGTTTAGCAGCAAAGCATTTTCCTGATTCATTAAAAGAGGTACTCAATCAATCTATCAAAATTGTAAATTTCATTAAAGCTAATTCAACTAACACCTGATTGTTCAAATCTTTGTGTGGAAACATGGGCAGACTACATACGTAACTTTTGTATACAGAAGTGAAATTCATGTTTTTCGAAGACCATACTTTTACGCTGAGCTCTAAATTTTATGAAAGTGAATGGTTGCAGCAACTTGCGTACTTATCTGACATTTTTTCAGATATAAATAAACTTAATTTAGGGTTTCAGAACCATTCCTTAACCATTTTTAAGGTAACTGACAATATTAATCCATTCAACGAAGCGTTTTTTCAAAAAGCTGAAAAATTAACAATTTTTGAATAAGAAAAATTAATTGAACTTTCCACTAATTCTTCATTGGAATCTGAATTTTTAAAAAAGAAATTTGTTTGACTTCTGGGTAGCAGTGAAAGTAGAGTACCAAGAACTCTGTGTCAAAAGCAATAAAATATTTAATACCTTTCACGAACACAGAACTTCTGAAAAGAGCATTCTCGTCTTTTACTTATATTAAGAATAAATATCGAAATAAGCGTGACGCAGCTCCAGACATGAAATTATATCTTTCTTCCTTTGAACCCAATTTTATAAAACTCAGCTCCATGAAACAAGCTCAAGGATCGCGTTGAAATTTTCTTGCACTTGAATAACTGATTATTGCGAAGTGTAATTTTTAGCTAACCTTATAAGTTAATGTGAAATTATTACAATACTGTTTTTATTTTTGTTTTGCCGTTTAACTAATACTATTTTAAAATTGGAATAAAATATAAAATTAAAAATAAGTCCTGCAAATGCCATTAATTCGCGTTATTTGACTCTGAAGCTTACCTAAGCCCTTAACATTATTGATAAAAACTTATTTGCTTAGATGGACGATTGGGGCGAGGGTATGACAGTGGGGGGTACGCGAAAATGCAAATACTAATCAAGGGGTACGCGAGAGAAAAAAGGTTGAGAACCCCTGATCTAGGAGATAAACAGATCAGTTATGTATATTTTTTTCTGTCTGAAGCGGAGGTGAAGTTTTGTTCGTGTAATTTAACCATTACTACAAAAAACATACTTTACATAAAAATGTATAAAATACATATATATTTCATTTAATTCTTTTATTCATGCCTGATTGATATTTTTTTTCTTTTTTAGCATCTAGAAGCCAATTGTGTCGGAAATCTAATGTTTGCCACCGGAATGAGAATGACAAATGCAATTTTTGAGGTTTTGTTAAAAGTGTAAAGAAAAATCATAAAAAAAAAATCAAAATCCGAAAAAGTTTTAACGTTTAAAACACATTCTTAATAAACATTTACAAACAGGTGAAAGCACATACTTTGTTGTTCATGCATACATTCTCTTGAATGCTCATGAATTACATACAGTAATTAATATTCTTTTAAAGATGGTATATTTGTGCATCCATTAAGAACATTTCTCCACAAAAATATAGCTTTAAATACCTAAAAAATGTTTAATGTGCAATAAGGCACATACACATTATTCATTTTATATTCATATTATCTTATTTAAAATAATAGACAAAGCCAGAGGACAAAAGTAAAGATGAATTATTGAATAATTAGAGGCCTACATGAAGCTCATCGATTCAAATTAGGGATTCCTATTTGCTAAAACCTATAATGCTCAGTGGCGCATGTTTGTATCTCTTCCTTTTTTACGTCTTGAATTTAATTTTGAATATTTTGATGAAATGATGCATCTTTTCCATTTTTGGCTTAAGATGGGATTTTTAATAAACATTTATTAATTAAATAATGAGAATTTTGGAAATAATTTTTCAATTCTTATTCACCCACTTATATATATTTATATGACTGCTGTAGAAAAGCATAAAAAATATGGATATTAATAAATATACATTTCATTTTCCGAAATTTGGAAGTAAAAAACAAAAACCTATAAATTTTAAAAACCTATGAATTAAATTTCCCAATTTTGTAACTGATAAACGATGTAGAATATTTTCATTGTGATTTACATATCCTTTTATATTTCCTATGATACATAAAAATAATAAACTCTTTAAACCCCTTTTTCTTTAAACTGATTAATTTTATTTAGAAATTCTGTTTCAGATGTTGAAATATTTATTCATCATGCTTTTAGTTTTTGTAACTGTAATGTATATTTTTAGTTAACATGTCATAATACATCAACTTACACGATATTTTTTGTAACTAGCTCAAATTTGAAACTTATAAATTCTTCACTTATTTCACGTATGTTATAAAAGAAAAAATCCACAATTGGAAGAAATTGTTATTTACGTCATTTATCTTTTATATAGGACTTAATGATGACACATTAGGACATTTTGTGTACTTATACTGTTGATTGTTATTATTGTTTTTTATTTTGTGTTTATAAATTAGGTAGAATTTTAAATTAATTATATTGATTTTAGTTCCTCTATATAATTGTTTATTGAAACATTTATGAATATTAATGTATCAATAAAGAAATAATTGTTTAAATATCAATTATATAATTTGTCAGTAAATATTCATATACACGCTTCTTATGTTCATTATAGTTTGAATGTTTCATATCAGATTTATTTCCAACATATAGTATGTAAATGAGAATAAAAATGATTATAAATTAGCTTTTGTTATTATATTTATCAAATTGAATTTCTTTGGTATCTCAATACAAGGTTAAAAATTTAATTGTTCACATTGAATGTCACATTGTGCTCATACATCTGAAATTGATTGATTTTCAATTACCTGATTTTTAAGTGCTTCCATGGTGACTGTGAGCTGCCCTCTATTTCTGAACTATGGTCAGATTATGAAGATGACTTTGAAATCAGTTAATCAGAACACTCTCCAGTTTCCAACATCTCTTCAATATGATGGTGTTTAATTTCAGATTGGAATTCACGAACAACATGTCACAAGCATGTTAAATAATTGTCAGATTGGAGACTTGAACCTAAAAATTTAAAATTGCTATCTTGAAAACTCCGTGTAGTTTTGTTTCTTAAGGATTTGATTATATAAAATTCCGCCCAAACCAGAATAACACAATTAACAAATGATAATTATTAAAAGTCATGAGGAGAACATTAGTTTTTGATGATGATTACTAGCATGCATACATTCACATAGGCACTCCCTGCCTAAAATTCAGAAATAGTGAAAAAAAAACATTTTTTAGAATCTGGGTGTTAACAACATCTAAGGGCTTGTTTCATGGATAAAAAGGTAATATTTTTATAGTAGTTGTAAGTGAGATGGACGTTGATCTCTACTTTAGGATTAACTAAGAGCGTCAAATAAACTTTTAATTTATTTGTATAAAGGCAGTTATTTAATGTGATATATTTATTTTATGTCTCCTCCTAGGTCTTTACATAGGCATATAAGATCATATGGTATGGATATGTTTTCACTGATGGCGCTCCTGTTATTCTTTTGTTTGCCTTGCCATGTTTTGTTTCACTGTTAAAAATTCCCGTCTATCTAATATTACTGACTGATTGTGTTAAAGACTTCGTTGAACAATTCTAAATAGTCTCCTTTTGGTATTGTCCTTGCTCGTTGCCCCTTTCAAGATTTTTGTCTAAATCGGTCTTTATGCCTCTAAACACACCGAACCTAAGTTGATGTTGGAAATTGGATGTGTGAATGTACTTGTTATCGATTGCTTTATTAATATGTTCAGAAGAAATGGGACTTTTTCACGTCCATAAACAGACTAGTCCATACTGACTGAACAACTAATTGAAGATATAGAAGAATACTGCATGGGACTTATTAACAAGTTTCATTTCTATTTTTCTGAAAATTTAGAAAAGGAAAGTTGGAGAAGAGGTTCGTTTTCTATTTAGGATGCTGTGCTGTATAATGTTTCAGTTCAAGAAAGATATTAGCTTTGATATATTTCATGTGACAGAAATCTCATGAATGAGTTCAAAAAGAGATAACTTATGCAATTTTGGGTTAAAAAGAGATAAATATATTTCCGACAAAGCGATCAAATATGTAATATTTTTCTACACATCATATATCTACGAAACTGGAGTTTCATCTACGTCATAAATTAGAAATTAATATAGGACCCGGTTACAACCTGAACCTAACTTATCCTTGAAACTAATAACGTCCAATATATCGAAATTGGTTACAATGAAACTGACGCAGTAATCAACTTAATCCTCATTAAAAATACATCTTAATAATTTGTTATCTATATTATATAAAACGCTTATGCGTGGCACAAAAAAGTACCTTTATTTCTTTCTCCCCGTTGGCAACGATCAGTTTGTTTACCTCATTTCGCTAACCGAGCTACTCGCTTACGGATTGCAGGAGAAGTCGTTACTTTTTTTCTTTTTGAATTTATTTATTCTCTCTTATATAATAAGAATTTTAATGAACTCTTTGCAAACTTCTCTAAATACAATTTGCGTAGAAGAGAGCAGAGCGCAAGGAAATCCCTGAATGAAAGATTTCAACGAAGATCGGCTAGAAATGCTGCCGATAGGCTTAGCGAGCCAGAGCCTTTTTTTGTGATACTAATTGTGTGAACTATTTACTATGTGTAAAAATAAAAATTACAGAATAAAGACCAGACAACTAATTATATCTTCAGAAGAAGTTCTCTCTACACGGAGATGAATTATAGATTCTATACTATTTGCAACTGTATATAGAGAATAGGATGCTTTTTGCCACCGTGTTTTGTTGGACAGAGTAGGATTACCACTGTCTCTTGGAGCCCCGTTCAAATAGTATACAGCTGTGTTTTATTTTGACGCCCCTCCACCCCCCTTGTCAACAAAAAAATAAGCAAATCATAAACCCCTCTTATAATTGTAAACAAACACCCCTTCTTTTTTCAAAATTACGTATAGTGTGACTTTTTAAAATTTGGGACTTAATCAAATAAAAACTCTAACTAGGCTTAAATGAAAAAAAAATTAAGTTTAATTTCCTTACATTTCTAGTTTACACAAAAAATCAGTTTATTTTCTTTTGCCAAATTTAACTTAATTTTTTAAATTAATTATTTATTTGACAGTTACAAAGTTTCGGAAATAAAGTGATTTCAATGTCTTACGAAACATCACTCATACTCCCTCCCCTCTTGTCAGCAAAATAAGCAAATCGAAACCCCTCCCCCCCGTTTGCTTACGTAATACGGCAACCCTTATGATTAGTGAAATAATTTGCATACCTTTTGCTTTTCTGTAATATTTCATAAAAAAAAAGTACATGTTAAATTTTACTTAAAAGAGAGGAAGGATTTGGAAATTTTTTGAAAAAAACTATCTATCAATTACTAAAGGCGAAAGTAAAATAATTATTATGAGGTTTTAAATTTGAATAGTTAATAGAACATGTTTCTCTCTCAACCACTATTTTCTTTAAACTGTGTTTTTTTAGCTAAAGGTTACAAAAGTCATTGCTCTTTTCTACGACAAGGAACGTGAATTTTCTTAATTTAAAACACAAGCCATTGGGGAAAACACTATATTTGTCTTGGCGTAATTGTTGGAATAAGCATGTATACATGTGGAAAGCTTTTCATTGCACATTGTATGAGGGCATATTTCAAATTTTGGTGAAAAAAACAATTTTAAAAATTTGAAAAGGTTATCTTATCAGTTTTAAACATAAAAAATTTTGATATAGAAGATGATTGAAATAGCTTTGATAAATACTTCAAAAGTGTATGCAAGAAGTCTAGTATTCTGATTAGAATAATTTTGATTCTTAATCAGTCTTTGGATTATAAATATTACTTAAAATTTCTTCTAAATTTACATATATATCTGACTGCAGAAGATTTCAGTAATGGGAACTGAGTAGAAAGATTATTTTAGAGTTCGTATTTAGACATTTAAATATTATTTACATACATTATGTAATTAAATTGCCTGTTCCTATACACGAAACGGATGTAATTGTCGGCAGCCTACAGAAGCAGAGCTGTTTTCACTGCTAAAAGATCCGTGATTGCTTTAGTGTCAGATGATCGAGCGACAGGTGTATATTATGTAATTTTATACAACTGTGATGGACTGCATGTTTTCATGTGGAACAGGCAGCAGCGAATAGCAGGAGTAAATAGAAGCCCGGAAGATTCAGCATATCTGCATTGAGAATGCAGCTTTAAGCGAGAGGATTGAAACCCCCCTAGTTGATAATTTAACATGATGATATATCATACGTCCTTTGTGGGTTGCCCTGTCTTTGTCACGGCCTACTCAGGAAACGTTATTCCAGAAGAGACAAAACATGGAACAGTTTCAAACAAGGCAGAAAAATCAAAAGAATTCGGCGTGGGCGTAGGATGACGGGCATAACAAGTTTCACATATCCTATTAGCCAAAAACATGCTATAATATTGCTGCATCACACAATATCTTTATGAGTACGAATACCAGAGGTCGTTCAAAGCTTGCTCTTTCGCATTTATTTTTTAACTGTTACACTGAAAAGAATGAAGTTTACTGAAGTTTTCAACGAGAATTCGAACATGTGAATGTTTAAACACTTTCTCACCAATAATTTATGTATGCTACTTTTCGATAAATACTGAATATATTCAATTCACTTGATTTGATGCACCATAGAATGTTTTTTTTGCTTTTATACGAATAAGTTGTATTGAGCAGAAAAGATCTACACAGAGAATCGAAATTCTTAAAGGTGTTAATTGTCAATTAACAATTAAAATAATTTACAGAAACACGAATTTCATTTTTATTTGATAAGCACCAAATATACTGGAAACAATTTGCTTTCAGAAAAATGAATTTATAAACTATTTGTTTATATGTCCATTCTTGCATCTCAATAATAAACTAATAGCTAGAAGAAACAGATGTTTTCTTTAAAATCACATATTAACCTAAGATTAGATATATGTCCGTTTTGGAAAAAGTAAATAGATACCAATATGTATACCAGCGTCTCTTTAACAGGTTCTGTCTTCCAGCGCTTTCCTTCGAGGGATCCCTCAGCAGATGGCGGTGTGTCGCCTTCCAGCCCGAGACCTCTTCCCGCAGTGCACTGTGAAGCCGCCGTACTGCCTCGAGCATTGAAAACAACGACGGAAGCCATGGAATATTAACCTGGCGTTTGATTTATACGATGGACGATATTCCAGAACGAACGGAATGTTTGTTGAGGGATTATCCGATCAATGTTCATACGATTTGCTATATTTAAGAGTAATGCCAATGCTCATTTTTTAGATGCAGTTGATGTTGTATATAATGTAAAATAGCCGTCCAATACAAGATTTAATCAACAAAACTGTGTTTTCATTTAAACTTAACGACATTGAGTTAGGGGCGCGATAAAATAATTAGTAGAGGTCAGATAAACTTTACCTGGAAGTTTAACACCGTGTTAACCTCTCCTTCAACCTAATGTGACCATACGTCCCATTTTGGTAGCCTATCCCACGTGTCTCCAAAGCGCAACTTTTACGGGACATAAAATGTCCAATTTTCGAAAGAAGAACAACCACAATAACAATTTCAAACAAGACCAACTACGCTGATGGAACTTACGCTATACTTATGTCACATATGTAAAGTTAGTCAAAAACCTTTTATCTCCCACTGGATTTCTAACCACATTACGCCATAATAGAATTCCAACACTAAGAATATTTTCCAGCAGAAATGGACAGGTAGAACCTCAAAACACCTTCACGCCAAGTTACCCAATCATACGAACTTTCATAGTGAATATTCTTTGTCCCTTCCTACGCATTGGAAAGGTCCTTTCTCCTTATGAATAGAAAGTTGCGGACAGTACCGAAAACCTAGTACAAAATACTTAATTTATACAACAACGATTGAATTATCAAGTTAATTTGAAGAAATCACCCAGAATTTCATTTCTTTTTTAATCTACCAAATGTATTATTGAAGCAAAAATGTTCTTCAGAAAAATGAAAGATCACATGAATTTTTTTTTCACTTGTCTTTTCATTAATGTAGGTCTGGGTTTGGAAAAATAAAATTTCGACAGTATCACTCAAATTATGTATTCCAAAACCAGTCTACATGAAAAGAAGATGACTTCTTCATGAGAGCCTAGGAACGTACTTTAAAAATGATGAGAACGATAATTGAATACTAAATGAATTTTATTTCCAAGACAAACATATGAAAGGATATACAATTTACAAGATAAATAGATTGAATACAAGTGATGATTTAAAGAGGTTTAGCACGATTATTTAACGCTACACGCTTAGAAAACATCCTTACATTATTTAATCTTCAAAACTGAAAGACATCTTGTACTAACAAGCATTGCTACACAGGAGGGACTCCGTCGCGTCACGTCACTCTCGTCGGTTTCAATCTCAACCCTTCTCAGTGGCAGATGGATTTATTGGTTCACAGAATAAAGATATTGTTTGTATCATAATGACAGATAATAAACCTCTAGATTATGTAACTAAAACCTTTAACACTTTCACCTGACAATACAGAATAATGAAGCACTAAAAATACACTTTCGATAATTTTAATAAAATACAATGAAATAGCTGGCAAAAATGTTTTCGACCACTTAATAAGTACCGTGATTGTGGAAAATTTTCGAGCCTGTATAAAATCAAGAAAGCAATGTTGTCACGATTTTATTACTATTCTTTTGAAATGAAAATTAAGATCAAACAATTCTTGAGATTTTAAATTAAATCAGAATTTTGGTTCTACTACAGCTGCAGGGGGGCTGCAGCAAATAGCCCCCCCCACTACCCTGGACTGCTTCTGCTTAGTAACCGCCCTGATTGTCACAGGTATCAGGTTCGTATATCTCAGCAAGTAATTTTATCCCCGAAGGCTTTCGGCTGTAGGAGGCTAGTGCGATTTGTTTTATTACACGTTTACCAGTAGGCTAAAGCAAATAAACTGAAGAATATATTACTTTGATTGGCAGTTTACCAAAGTCTTGTTGGCGAAACTTTGTCGTTGGATTAATGAGACTGGACAAGAACGCCATACCATACACGTGTTTTAGTCCCGATTATTTTGTACGAATGCTGGATACAAGATAAGGATAGTTAAATTAAAAGAAAGAAGGGGTACAAAAATATAGCGTCTACGTACGAAAACTAAAATTGATACAGGTGATTTTTTACCAGAGGGAGTGACTATGAGACAGGACTTTGAATACGGTGGATGTGATTCTTCTGGCAAGTAGCCTTATGAAAGACAGATAGTTAGGTAGTTCAGACCTTGTGATTTGGCGGCAGTTCATTAATGGTGCGAAATTCAAAGGAAGTTGCCACCTACTAATCCTTTTACTGCAAACCAGGTACGAATTTCAAAATTGACAATATCGAAGTAATGTTTTTGATTCTTTCTACAAATATTTTGATGATGAATTGATTGACACTATTACGCAACCAGAAACTAATCCCGATATACAGCGGAAACGTGATCATGAACTGCATTCAAAATCATGGTGT
>BGPR01005213.1:38095-49954 GCA_013235015.1 Araneus ventricosus | reverse complement strand
GACAAATAAAAAACAACGTATCGCATACCTATTAAATAATTGACGGATAAAGAACAACGTATCACATAAAGTAACTGACGGATAAAGAACAACGTATCACATACCTATTAAATAATTGACGGATTGCAGACTCGAGTCTTGAAAACGCTGTCTGTGTCCATGAATTGGCTGCTGGATATTTCTCAAGGGTTCGATTATATATAATATCGAAACTTAGTTCTTAGCGAGTTCTGAAACTTTAACCAATAAGCGGCCTCGTCGAGCAAATGCTGTGCATTGATTGGTGGATCGTCTTCAAGATGGCTATTGAAATGGTGTGAAGTGGAGTAAGTCAGCGATATTCAAAGCTCCGTAACTCGGTCAGTTTTAGTCGCAGAAGAGTGGGACATTTTTTGTTTAAAATATTAGAGTGTCAAAAATATTTTGCTGAATATGACTGATGGGACAGGGGGACCGTATAAAAAGTTAGAATTCGTAACTTTTTCAGGAATATATTTATTCGCTCACAAAACATATATTATAATTCTTCCCTTTATTTAAAACATGTATTAACTATTAGACCACGATAAGTATGGACACCCTGTATAGTTCTTACCAAGACAGTATAAAACAAATGATCATCTATATCAGTTATCGAATTGTAATTATTACAAAGAATTTTAAAAACAATACTAAAAATCGAGAATATAAGTTTTTTTTTTATCAGGATTCAATTTGATCATATTTCCTGCTAGCATGCATACTTTCACACAGTTTTTAATCACACGACATCATATTATCAATGTGCGAAAAATTATTTATCAATGTGAAGAAAGTTACTGCGATTTTAAGTGTACCGCCCAATTTTGAAAAACAAGAGACAGTACGATTCAGAAAAGGAATAAAACTATTTAGGTACTAACAAGAGGAACACCCTATTAGCGGATTTCAAACAATAAAGTAAGACTAAGTTTTATTTTTCAGTCGTTGACATCTTTATTCTAAATTGGTGGGATAAATTCAAACTTATGTCTATATTAAAAGAAAATTTTCTTGTTAATATAGAAATACGTATATAATCGCAAAAAATGTCATTTGATGAGCTGCTTAAAAATGTTTAATTTTAGAAATATACCTTACACACAATTGCAGGTAATAACCAAGACGATCGCTACCGAAGACACATCGGCAATTGATGTCCTCTCATATAGAGGGTTGTTATAATTAAAGGTCGCAAATTCAGAAGGCTCTAGAGTCGGTTCTATGGCTCCAAATGAAACAAAATTTCGTTAAAATGCAACAAAGCTGATGCGACCACTGAAAAACGAAAAAAAGACAAAGGGAAAAAAAGGAAGAAGGGAACAAATAAATGTTTTTATGAAAACCAGCATAAAAATGGCATTTTTACTTTCTCGTACACAAAGGGGCGTTCAAATATTACGTAATCATGTTTTTGGTATTTTTTGATCCCCCCCGTTAGTGGAAGAATCAGCTTGGGTACCTCTGGGTGGTATAAATAACTAGGGAAGGCGGAGCCCCCCCCCCCCGTTCTTCTTTTTTACAAAACGTATAACTGCAATAATCTAATTTTAAAAATTTCAGGAGTTAATTCAAATAAAAAAGTCTTAACTCGGCTTAAAATGAAAAAAAAGATGCAAGTTTAATTTCCTTACAATTTCAAGTTTAAGCTTACAAAAATCAAGTTTAATTTTCTTTTGCCAAATTTAACTTTTTTTTTACATTTAATTTTTTTAAATTAAATTATTTGTGCAAGTTACAAGAGATTTTCAGAAATAAAGTGATTTTAATGTCTTACGTAAGCATCACTCATACTCCCCCTCCCCCTTGTCAGCAAAAATAAGCAAATCGCAAACCCACTCCTCCCCTTGGGTGCTTACGTAATATTTGAACGGCCCCAAAGAGAAAGTATTGTAATCGTCAAAAAATTCGAACTCGGTATTTTGACGAATCTCCACGCTTTAGACCTCCCTGATTCCGAAAAACACAATTTTGGAATTATGTCTGTCTGTGAACACGATAACTCGAAAACTATTAGAGCTACGAGGATGATATTTGGTATGTGGTGTTTAAACATAATTTGTAGGTTTCTATCAAATTTTGGACAAAATCCGTCAAGGGGAAGTCTGTCTGTCTGTATGTCCGAAGTCATGCAAACACTATAACTCAAAAACTTGAATAGCTATATGGATAAAATTTGGTACACAGTTTTATCGTCATGAATGTAGGTCCGTATAAAATTTTGGGCCAAATCCGTGAAAGGGTTGACTGTCTGTCGGTTCGTATAATTTACTTTTGAAGATAATCCGTATCTCCGCGCGCATGCGTACTGGAAAAACGGAGAGGAATTCCATAACGGAGTAGCGAATTACGTCAGTTTGTTCTTGAGCCGGTAAGAGAGGAAAATCGTTACTCATCTCTTTGAATTTCATTCTTTACCTAGATATTTTTCAATCACTATAATGAAAAACCTTCTGATAGTCATTGGATTCTGGGTCACAATAGGTTCGAATTTTTTTAGCCACGCGGGGGAAGGGGAAACGGCACATTTTGGGGGAAGTATACGAGAAAGTTTAGGGGAGAACACTCCCGCTGGTTGCATAAAGCGTTGTTTTGGAACGCGAAAAGATTTTATGCTCAGAACTGAATCTAATTTTACTTCAGACAAAACCCCTGCAAAAATCAGCTCTGGTTTTGAAGCCTATTGATGAAAACTTAGCCATCTCTTTTTTCTTTCTCGTGTACAAAGAGAAAGTATTGTAATCGTCAAAAAATTCGAACTCGAGATTTTGACGAATCTTCACGTTTTATACCTCCCCGAGTCCGAAAAACACAATTTTGGAATTATGCCTGTCTGTGAACACGATAACTCAAAAACTATTAGAGATATAGGGATGAAATTTGATATGTGAGCTTTACACATAATTTGTAGGTTTCTATCTAATTTTGGACAAAATCCGTCCACGGGAAGTCTGTTTCTCCGCGGTCATGTGAACATTATAACTCAAAAACTTGATTAGCTAGATGGATAAAATTTGGTATGCAGTTTTATCATCATGAATATCTTCCGTATCAGAGTTGGACCAGATCCGTCGAAGGGTTGATGGTCTGTCGGACTGTATAATCCCATATTTGTAAAAATTATATCTCCTAAATCCTTTGGTTTAGATAAATAAAAATTGGTATGACGGTTGCTAAAATTAATTATAGATCTGTGCCCAAATTACGTTTCAATCGGTTAAAAAAAAAAGTTCAAATTGCATATTCAATTTTTCTGTTTGCGTACTGGAAGCAATCTCTGCGCATGCACAAGCTATTCAGCGATAGCGAACATGAGGTCATTTTCTCCTGTTTTCTTTTCGCTAGAGTGATAGAAAATAAATACTGCTAAGTTTTCATACATACGCATATCTTTGAATATGATTCTTCACCTAAATATTTTTCAATCACTATAATCTACAATGATAAACCTTCTGATAGTCATTGTCTTCTGGATTACAGTAGGTTCGAATTTTTTATCCACACAGGGGGAAGGGAAACAGCACTTTTTTGTTGTTTTGAGGGTCCTGATGACAAATTTTTGAGAAGTATACCAGAAAGTTTAGGGAAGGCCACTCCACTTGTTTTTCCCAGTTTTCATACAACGTATCAGTTGTACTACATACCAGCGAAATTTCGTTTTATTTGGAGCCCTGGAGCGGACTTTAATTATAATAACCCAACAAAAATTAGAAAACAGCATTTTAAATTTATTTTTTGAGGTGCAGATATTTGTAACTTTACCAGGATCAGAGAAATGAATGATTTATGAATTTCAAAATTGATATTCATAAAGACGCACACACGATAGACCATGGTGCAAGAAGGACTGACTGATCTTATAATAATATTTTTGGAACAGAAATTGAAGATAACTTGACGTTGACATGCCGCTTCAAACATTCGCTAAAGCAAAAACACGAAAAATCAATTACACTTAAAAATAAGTGCTTCCATTATGCATTTAATTTTAACTGTCAGTATATCATTATAATGTTAACGATTTATTGTTGTTTAAAATAAAAATTAACGAAAAATTCTCATTTTCTTCTCATTTGTGTAATTTTACAGATCACTACATTTTACATTGTACTGTGTATGTGAATATGTGAGTTGGTATTGATAAAAGGGTCATGAATTTTTCCTTGCCCAGGTCGTCGTTGCACCTACCCTGATTTCTATGGGAAAACAGCTTTATCTATAAATTAGAAATTAGTGAAAGAAGTTTGAAAAAATATAGCAATTGATCATGTAGCGCAATTTTCTCTTTATAACACACCTATATCAAAACATTTGGGAAACAGTTATGCAAGGTTTTTAAAAACTCTTTTGGAAATGACTGTGTAGGATCTGCTAGATTTTAAAAATAACTTATCAAGGAATGAAAATGTATGATCAACAAGTTATGGTTTTAGTTTCGGTTTGCATTGCAAGCAATAAAGAATGCGTAGTGTAAACGATTGGAAACAGATGGCGGTAGGAAAGTGAACTGCAACTGAATGAAAATCTATGATTGGCTAATATTTCAAGGACAAATATGATGAGATGCCAGTCGTGAAATCTTCTCACAGAGCGGAACTCAGTAAAATAAACCACTTTGCCGTTGCTGCGTGTGAAAAGATACTGCTAATTAAAAAAAAGCAAGAAAGCGGAGTTCGACACGCTGTTAATTGCTGAATGTCTTTCCACTATAAGAATTTGTGTTGCGATTGGTTATATAATAGAAGTGAAACGAAACTAATTGCGTCTGAAATATCTTAGCTGCTTGCTTGCTTAGATTTCATTTCGATGCAGATTTGTCCTGCCCAAAGACAGGTATCATGAATAATGAAAGAAAGGAATATATATTCAATTGGTTTATAGAAAATTATAGTTTTTGTTGGCACAGGAATGGAGAAAGACTGGACAGTTCTGATTTCACTGCCGACGGCTTGGAGGGTACTGTTTTGTTTCAGGCAATGTATCCCAGAGGGTATAGAGAGGAAGACAAAGGTTGCATTTCTTTTTGTCTTTATAGAAGCCGAATGGATAATGGTCCGGAAAACTTTCCGCTGAAGTACGAACTGTCAGTTCTTGCAGCAGATGGATCAACTCTTCTCTCGGTAGAATATGAACAGACATTTAAAAAGGGAGGATGCGGATGGGTAGTTCCTAAGTTTTTACAGATAGATGAAGTACTTTTGCGACGAAAAGCTGATTATTTGCCACAAGATACTTTGAGCTTGCGCTGCAAGATGTGGAAAGGTGAAGGGACCTCTCAACGGGTTACGCAAATTTGTGCACGCACTTGCATTGGAATACAACGGATTTCTTTTCTTCACGTTGTTGAAAGTTTCAGCGCAATCGAACCAAATCACAAGAAAACTGTCCAGATCCGATATTCTACTAAAGATGAAAGTGTCTTATCTAGTAGTGTATATTTTACTGATGGTGAATGTTGTGATAGAAAGATAATGGTGGAAATCACACCTTCCAGTATTAAACAGATCCTCTCAAAATGTAAATTTCATTTGCTAGACACATCTGGAAATGTGATGAAATGCGGCGAGGCAGATAATCGATCTGATGCTACAAGACAAGACATTCGTAAGCTGCCTCTGGCTCTCACTTGGAAAGACATTCTGAACAGAAAAGGTGTATATTTACCAGGTGATAAATTGTCCGTGTTATGTGAATGTGTTTTTTCCTCTGGAGTTAAACTTAATAAAATTGAAAAAATTCTGCAAGAAATACCATCTGTGGCCTTAAATCAGATAATTAATGATGATCCGAATAACAAATCTAATGCTTTTGAAGAGTTGTCTGATTATCCTAGTGCACTTGACGACCTGAAAGGTATTTACAATAATAAATTCCATACTGATGTGGAGCTGAAAACAAAGACCAAATCATTTCCTGCTCACAAGATTGTGTTGTGCGCTAGATCCCCTGTCTTCAAAGCCATGATGAGCAACGATATGAGAGAGAAAAACACCGATTGCATCAAGATTGATGACCTGGACGATGATACTACGCATCAGTTATTGCTCTTTCTGTATTCCGACTGCCTCGAAAATCTTCAATGGGAATCTGCAATGAAACTGTACTACGCAGGAGATAAATATGCTATTGAAAAAATGAAGGTGTTGTGCTCTGCCTTTTTGCGTAACAATCTTAGCGTATCCACTGCAAGTGAACTCCTTCTTCTAGCAGATACCCACAATGATTACAATTTGAAGAAGGTAGTTGAAAATTTCATTTTGAAGCATGAGGAGGAGGTTTTTGGTTCAGGCGAATGGGAAAACCTCATAGAAACAAATCCTCAGTTGGTTATAAAGACAATGCATTTGAAGTACAGAAAAAAATAAGGTAAATTCGAAATAATTGTTTTATGAATAGTTAAATGCCATGCTATCTAAAAAGATTTACGTATAAAATTTTATTTTCCTTTTGCTCTTATGTGCTCGAACTTTATTAAAAATATTTAATATTTGATTTTATATACAGTTTTCATCAAATGCTACTTTATAGATCTCTGTTTTTAGTCGTATTGTGTTGTTTATAATTTCTGTATATTTTTTTATCTGTTGTGTGAAATCTTTATTGCAGTAAAATTAACCTTTTACAATATTGCTGTAGGATGAAATAGTAATTTGTCTTGTGGTTGTTTTTATGATTTAACCCTTGAAATTAATATTTGAGTTAAATGTTAGTCTTCTTATGCAAATGTAAAAGTATTATTAATAATTGTATTAATTAAAATTTGAGTTGGAATTATTTATGATAACATTTTTTTAAAATATTGTTGTGCATAGTTCTGAAAAAACAGAAAAATGTAGTTTTCCTCTTCTTTTTATTTGGTGAAAAATCTAAGGATTGCCATTAATAGTTCTGATCTTCTGTTTTCAATCTTAAATTGCATATTGAACATCATCAGAGGGGATCATTTGCGTTATATTTTTTAAAAATTATGTAGTATTCATCTTATTTTTATTTGGTAAAAAATCTAAGGATTGCCATTAATACTTCTGTTTTCAGTCTTAAATTGCATATTGAACATCATCAGAGGGTATCATTTGCGTTATATTTTTTAAAAATTATGACTTAAAACATGGCTGTCAAATATTTGTATACCGAAAACATACGGTGTTACTTAGCTTCCACAAATGTATATTTGTTTTATAAATACTTAAAGAAAAAATTTAGCTCTTCGCTTATTTTGGTAATTTATATTAGTTATCTTCGTTGTTCTACATAACAATACTGGAATTCATTTTAATGTTAAATTTTTATTTAAGAAAGAATCACAAATTGAAACACTTATTTTTTTGTGACTTTCTGGCAAATATACGGACAACAAGTTATTTTTAATAATTAATGGTAGAAATTCTGGAATTTCAAACACAAAGAAATGTTTCATTGATTATTATTGTGCGATATTTCTGCACTTGGTTCATTTTGTACTTTAAAATTTCTGTTTCATAATTTAGAAACTTCAGACTAAATGTTGCGATTTATTTTGTTTTTATGTGAATGTACTTTTATATGTATATAATTATGAGTGTCGCATTAAGAACTTGAAATTCTTCAAGTAATGGCTTCTCATTACATGAATATTAATTGCTGCCATTTCGAAGTTTTTGATTATTTTAGTTAATTGTAATATTTTTAGTATGTTTAATAAATATTTGTTTTCCTCCAATACATGTGTGTTAATTGTAATATTTTTAGTATGTTTAATAAATATTTGTTTTCCCCCAATACATGTGTGTTTGTATGTTTTAAAATTAATTTATAGGATTGATTTCACTACAATCTTTAAAATTTATAAAAAACTATATTTAAGTTAAATTTTGCATCAGAAGTTAGTTTTATATTTATAAGTTTCCAGAAGTCGATGCATTTCCAAACCTTTATCCTTTGAATTATATAATAGTGAAATTCATTAACAGTAATGATTAAAAAGATCCGTCATAGATATTTAATAAAAATACTTTGTATAAGATATTTTTTTGATTATTGTTCAAAGTTCTAACCACCTCTGATAAACTAACTTGTTCGCCAGGATAATCGCTTTATTTCAATTAGTCTAAAGCAAGAGTAGGGTAGATGCCCCAGTTTTGGCCATATTTGATGTGTTTTTCCAATAATTAACCAGTAATTTCAAATTAACTAATAAGAAGTATTACAATACTTTAAACTATCTTTATTTTACTATTTTCAGTCTGATTGGTTCATTTTTCTCAAACATGTGACTTGTAAAAAAATCAAATGCATGATCATGTATTGTATACTCACAGCTGTTAAGGTTTTTATTAAGGAAGAAGTATTTGCAGTTCTTCATCATCAAGCTCTCAGAATTAAATGATTAATTTAAAACTGATTACCCTTAGGGTTTATGAGGCAAACTTTCTTTTTATTCTGATTTCATATCAAAAGTAATTATTTTTTAAGATTAAATGGGTGGTGACCAAAACTGGTAATTTAAATTTAATATATGTGCCAGTTTTGGCCACATAATTTCATTATTGTGTTTTTCGAAATTACATAAATTTAAAAATATCTCGATGAAATAAAATCGACTAATTTAGAGCTGTTTGGGTAGTTTTGTTTCTAAAATGAAAAGTAACTGATATAGCTTTGTTTCTGAAATAAAAGTAACTGATTTAGTTTTGTTTCTGAAATAAAAGTAACTCATTTAGTTTTGTTTTCTTTTTACATAGTAATGGCTCCAATTAAAAAAGAAGGCAGGCAGCATTTCCATAAAAAAAATTGCTGCTCACCATTAAAGTTGGTAATACAGTTAAGGCCATTCACAATGGAATGTCAAAAATATCTCCATTTTGAATGTTTACCTCACATTTATGTTAGAAAATTTCAACTTGAGGAACCTGACTCGAGTGATGAGGAATATGCTTTTATATGTATGGATTGCTCTAATTTTAAAAATGATTCTGATGAATTTGATTAATGTTGCAATTAAAAATTATAAAAATAAAAAATTGTGGATATTGTTAGTGAGTATAATAATGCAAATTCTTGATTTGTAAGATTTTTTAAAAAAATCTATGCTTCTGCAATGTAAGTTTATTCCTCTCCCCATTTTTTGTTTCATATTTTATCAAAAAAAAAATGCGAGTGTATATAGTTTGTATTTTATCAACCAAATTAAATTATTGTTTTCTGCACTCCTGTGTCTTTTTTTAAAACTGAAATCTGCAGCTGAAATCAGCTTAGGTAAATTTTATTACATATCTTTATAAATTCATAAAACACTCACATTTAAAATAACAGAAAATAATGTACTAAAATATATATTGCATAAAATTGACTTATTTTTACTTAAAATTCATTAAAATGTCTTTTAAAAATATAATATTAGTGTGGCCAAAACTGGTGCATAGGGGTGGCCAAAACTGATCATCTCTTTCTTTAGAGTCAATATATATATCGCACAGGTGGAATTTTTCAGCTATCGGAAAAGATGTTGGTTGCTGCTGGGAAAATGTAGAAACGGTCTATAGTAGATTAATGCAGACCTAATGAATCACTCTTGGATTAGGATACACTAAACCTGAGCTACATTGTGGTACGCGCGTTTTTCTGCATTTCCACCAATTCAAATTATCTCCCGATCTTTCGTGCTGAATTTTTCTTATCTTCTTATTTGCTAAGCTAGCAGCAGTTTCTTTGTTGAAGGTAACATGCAACGTATTTTCAAAAATTTTTCTCCTCTTTCTCACCATTCCTTTTTTTAAAGTAGTCAGAGAGCATTGTTTTCTTTTTTTAGTTCATTAATTCTTTCAAAATTTTTCTCGGTTATGTCAACTTCTAAATTTAAATTTCTCTTTCAATATTATGATGTGAGGTGACAGTGAACTTTTCTCACAAAGCGGATCTCCGTAATTTAAACCATGTTGCCCGTTGCCAGACGGGAATTTTCCCTTTTCGTCTGCATTCATAACCTTCAACATTGGAAGGAAAATGTGTTCAGTTATAATGGTTTACAGAATTAAGTCCAATTTCTCTCTGGTCATTTTTTTTTTCTTTTAATCCTGAGGCAAAAATATGTCGATGTACACGTGCAACGATTAGAAGTGGAAGGCGGGGGAGAAATAAATTCTTCAATCTGTTCGGCAGCGAAGTATCCTTTGCTTTCCGAGATGTTTATTTTTCGAGGTTGACTCATCTTTTAATCGTTGCATTTCGGTATGTATGATACGGATAAAACGTTCAAGGTCTGTGATGTATATAATATGGACAAATAGATAGAAAGTTGAATTTTCTGGTTGTAGAGCTCTTCATAAACACAGGCATTGGAGAAAGAAATAGGAAATATTAGTGGAATATAAGTAAAGAGAACAGAAGACTCATATTACCGGAGACGCTTCCAAAATTCGATTCTTTGTCCTGAATTCGAATTGAATGTCCCGGATCGTCTAATTTTTACTTTCTCGTATACGAAATATACAAAGAGAAAGTATTTTAATCGTCAAAAAATTTGAACTCGAGATTTTGACGAATCTCCACGTTTTAGACCTCCCCGAGTCCGAAAAACACAATTTGGGAATTATGTCTGGCTGTGTGTCTGTGAGCACGATAACGCGAAAACTATTAGGGCGCTATTAGCCGAGAGCAACTTGTGGCGCCACTGGCTGCTTACGCGAGTCGCCTGCCATTATATCCAATGGATCCTATTAGCCGACGGCGATCGGTGGCGCAACAGAACAACATGTTGCCGCCTGTTGCGCTAGCCGGCAACAACACCGGAAACATTTGGTGGCCCAGACGTTTGACGGGGCATTGTAGTAAATGGAGCCTATTAGCCGAGGGCAACCGGTGGCGCTACTGATCATCCAATGTAGCTGCGCGCGCATATGATACATCATTGGGAAATCTGCTGTCAGCTCTATAGTACTTCATTTAGCTGTCTATTGCATTTGCTTTTTTTGCGATATTTTTTCTTAAATGTCCTAGGAATCGAGAAGGCAACAAGAGCAACAGATGAAAGACTTAATGAAATTGTTTGAAAAGAAACTGAAGATTTCATTCTTGACGTGGATTCCTGATATATAAATGTGTGTGATTATTAATTTTGACAAAATTATTAAAATGTAAGAAATAAATTGTACACAAATGCAATTTGTGTCGCTGAAAAGCTAATTTTTTAACTTTAAATTAATTTTATTTATATTAAGATAATAATAATAATATACCGTTTCATGTTTAATCAATATTCATATACTTACTTAGTTGTTTGTTTTCATACATACTTTATTTGCTACTAGTTGCAAAAAACTATTATTTTGAAAGCAAAATAGTTCACAAAACTACGAGTAAACAAAGTAATAATAATTATAAAGAGAAAAAAATAATTTTAAATTTCACAATATTTATAAAGAAGTAATTAGCTTTAACTAATAAATAGTATCGACCACTTTGACAAAATAAAACAATTGTACACTAAAACTTTAAAATGAATGATACAATTCATTTCAAACGTGCTCATAGCTTTTTTGAAAAGACATGAAGAATTTCATTCGCAAGAGCTAATTAGAAAAAAAAAATTATTTTTGACTTCGAATTAACTAAGATAAATTAGAATTACAGACAATATATTGACATTATGACAATAGGGGATTAAAGAAACCTAAGAAAAAAATAATTGTGTCACCGACGACTTCACACTTGAACTATCAAAGTTCCACAGTTTCAATTTGATAAATTTTTATATTTTACTGTTTTCCAAATACTTAACGGCAAAGTATAAAATAATTCTTATTGTCAGGTGAGTAAAGTTAGTGTTTTGGTTAACATAAGCCATGAGGTTTGACATTCGTCATG
>BGPR01005213.1:0-33095 GCA_013235015.1 Araneus ventricosus | reverse complement strand
GGCGCAGCCAATTTTACAGACAGCTGCGACACAAGTTGCTCTCGGCTAATAGCGCCCTTAGAGATACGTTGAGGAAATTTGGTAAGCGATCTTTACATATAATTTGTTGGTTTCTATCAAATTCTGGACAAATTCGGTCTACGGGAAATTTTTCTGTCTGTATGTCCGTGTTCACGTGAAGGTGATAACTCGCAAACTTGAATAGCTAGGTGGATAAATTTGGTACACATTTTTATCATCAGGAATGTAAGTCAGTATAAAATTTTGGGCCAAATCCGACAAAGGGTTGACTGTCTGTAGGTCTGTATAATCGCATACTTGTAAAAATTATATCTCCTAAACCCTTTGGCTTAGATAAATAAGAATTGGAATGACGCTTGCTAATATTAATTATAGATCTGTGTTCAAATTTCGTTTCAACATGAGTTGTAGAGTTTATCCTGAATAAAATGAAAGAAAAGAAACAACTTCTCTTACGAATTTATGAGTAAGAGTCAAAGCATACAACTATAGAATAAGCTTACGACGGAATATGATCTTTTGGGAAAATTTACAGTTAAAATTTGAGTATAATCTTTGAAATATAAAAATAGTCGTAAGTAGAAGAATTTTAACCCTGAAGTGAATGACTCCACTGAGCACTCCAACAGACATTTAGCAGCTGTAGGGAGAGAGGAAAACGCCTCTTTTTGATTTGCTATCCTATCTGTAGACCTTAAGTGGTGGTGTAAGTACCGAGTCCACTCATACTCCTAAGTAACTTTGGAGTCCACTGCATGCAGTTCAGCAGGTAATTTTGAAGATGAAATTATATGTAAAATTGAGTAAAAGACTCAAACTTGACTTGATATACAAGGTGCGTTAGAAAAGTTCGGTGAATGGTCTCATAAAATAAAGGAAACACTGTATACAAACAAAATACCTTTACTGGAATTCGAAGTCATCATCATTAGCTACAATACACTTTTGACATCGGTTGTACAGCTGCTGGAAACTGTCAGCAAAAACTTCTTTCGGTATCGCTCGAAGCACCGTTGCTGGATCTGCGCAATGTCGGAAAAGCGCAGACCTTTTTCTTGCGCTTTTGCAAATGTTCGTGAATAATGTTGTTCACACTGTCTAGGCTTATCTTCAATTCTTCTGCTATCTTTCTCAAAGACAGCCGTCGATCATCCGCAAGCATCCGTCGCACTCGTTTAATGATGTCTGAAGTTATGCTTGTTGGTGGTCGACCCGAACGCGGCTCATCTTTGACATCTTTCTCTCCGTCTCTAAAGCGTTTAAACCACTCAAAACACACTTTTTACTCATTGCGTCCACTTTCACTAACATTTCGTGTGTCTCCGTCGCCGTTTTGCCTAATTTGAAGCAAAACTTGATGTTCACGCGTTGCTCCATTTCGCAGTGACGGTCCTTCTCACAATCACTCTTTAAATTGGTCGTAGCGCGCACTTCCGCTTAACTGTCGTGATTTGGACGCTAGGGGGCACTGGTTGCCATGTCTCTCACTGCGTCAGCGTGAGCGCAGCATCCGAACTAGCGCGGTTATTCAACTATGGGACCATTCACCGAACTTTTCGAACGCACCTTGTATAAATCACACTGAACAAAAAGTAACTCAGTATCCGAAGCGTGATCAGCAGAATTTTTTTTGTTGGAAAAATTTGACTCGATATAGAAAGGCAGAAATCTTTTATCACTACCCGACTGCCGAGTACCCAGTTCCGCCCTGTCAGCAAGGGATTGGTTACCAACTGTATCAAGTACAAAAGTATCAAGTAAAAGTATCAGGTACAAACGAGTAACGGTATCAACCTTTACCTGATACAGCTAAACAGGTTATCAACCCAACTCTACTGTAAACAACCGCTTGGCGGCAGTTAACTGTCGATTAACAGCTAACTGTCGCCAATATACAATTGCAATTTCAACCGAATATGGAATTTGAACGCCTCTTTTTAACCGATTGATACAAAACTTGGACACAAATCTACAATTCAGATTAGAAGGCCACATACAAAATTTCATTTATCTACGTAGTTTTGTTAAGAAGTTATTGCACTCAAAAGTATGCGATTATACAGATCGACAGACAGTCCACCCTTTAACGGATTTGGTCCAAAATTGGTATGATAACAGGTATAATAAATGATATAACAGGATGAGAAATTCGGTTATAATTAATATATTTGATAAGTATAAAGTATTTTTAAATGCCATCATAATTTCCACCACCTGACCGACTCACTATTACTGTCCGTTCGAAAATAACTCTCATGTTGTTTCTAAAGGGGATGTCAATATCATTAAACTAATTAAAAATCCTAATTTCATAAAATGCTGAGATTAGCAGTGTGAATGAATACAAATAATTTAATTTTGAAAAATTAAATTTGAAAAAAAAAGTTAAATTTGGCAAAAGAAAATTAAACTTGATTTTTGTAAGCTTAAACTTGAAATTGTAAGGAAATTAAACTTACATTATTTTTTTCATTTTAAGCCGAGTTAGAGTTTTTTATCTGAATTAAGTCCTAAAATTTTTTAATTAGATTATTACTGTTATACGTTTTGTAAAAAAAAAGAACGGGGGGGGGGGTTGCAGTCACGTAATTATAAGAGGGGTTTGCGATTTGCTTATTTTTGCTGACAAGGGGGAAGGGGGGGGTCAAAAAATACCAAAAACATGCTTACGTAATATTTGAACGGCCCCTTAGTAAGAATCAGTTATGCAAGTGCAAGAAAATTCCAATGCTATCCTTGAGCTTGTTTCATGGAGTCGAGTTTTATAAATTGGGTTGAAAAGAAGAAAGATACAATTTTATGTCTGCAGCTGTGTCAAGTGTATTTCGGTATTTATTCTTTATATATGTATAAAACGAGAATGCTCTTTCCTCAAGTTCTGTGTTCGTGAAAGGTAGTAAATATTTTATTCCTTTAACACCGAGTTCTTGGTACTCTTCTTTCACTGCCACCCAGAAGTAAATCAAATTTCTATTTTTTTAAATTCAGATTCTAATGAAGAATCAGTGGAAAGTTCAATTAATTTTTCTCTTTCAGAAATTGTTAATTTTTCAGCTTTTTGAAAAAAACGCTTCTGTTAATGGATTTAATATCCACATATCTGCTTCACTACGCTACGGAAAATATTGTCTGAATGACAACTTAACACATTTTAAATGTTCTATTATACTAGTTTTTACTTGTTTTGTTAATTTAAGTTCGTTCACAGATAAAAGGTTGTGAAGTGTCCCAAAAACTTCATACTGTTTTTTTTTATTCAGGGTTCCGAAAAATTCAACTTCTTAATGATAGACTCGATTTTGTCAGTTACCTTAAAAATAGTTATGGAATGGTTCTGCAATCTTAAATTAAGTTTATTTATTTCTGAAAAAATGTCAGATAAGTGACGCAAGCTGCTGCAACCATTCATTTTCCTAAAATTTAGAGCTCAACGTAAAAGGGTGATCTTCAAAAGCATAAGAACTTCATGTCTCAGTTCAAACAATCTTGTGACTATATGTCCTCGAGAAAGCCATCTCACTTCTGTGTGCAAAAGTAACGTTGTATGTAGTATGCCCATGTTTCCACACAAAGATTAGTTCAATTAGCTTACTTCTTTCAATGAATCTGGCAACGGCTTCGCTGCTAAACTTTGTCTGTGGATGCAGCAATGGCCCCAAGTTACATGAGTAGCGACTATTTTGAAACGACCACGTAAACCTTTATAACAGCCAGACATAGATTTTCCACCATCGGTGCAAACACTACAGCACTTAGCCCAATCCATTTCGTTTTCACAGAAATAACTCTGACTGGCATTAAATATGCCCTCGCCAATACATCTTTTAGTGAGAGGATAACACAATAAAAAGTTTTCTTTAAGTTCGTTAACATTCAAATATCTTACAATAACAAGAAAAATTGATAGATCGGAAACATCAGTGCTTTCATCCACCTGTATTGAAAAGAAGGGGCTAATTTTTATTCTTTCATTTATAGTAGCCTCAATGTCAATAGACATGTCCTTAATTCTCCGAGAAACTGTGCTGTTAGACAAAGGAATATTTTCGATTTTTTGGACATGGTCTTCACCGAACATGCATTCAACCGCATACTTGATACGCGGAAATACCAAATTTTCAGCGATAGTATGATTTTTTCCACTTTTAGCAATATAATAACTTATTCTGTAGCCTCAATCGCAGCCTCATTTGCTTTGTTTGTGGATATCAAACAAGAATTTAAATTAAGGTTGCTGGATAATCGTTGGAAAAAACTGATATTTCTTTGCTTATAAGTTGGATGTTTTGTTTCTAAATGGCGCATTATAAAGATGGTTTCATGCTGCCATTTGACAATATCTCTCCACAAACAACGCAGAGTGGTTTTGGACAATCTTCATCACCCGTGACGGAAAATCCATATTTTAAATATTCGTTAGAATATTTCTCTTCTTCGGAGGTGCACTGATGTTTTTTTAATCAATTTTATTTCTTACCTGAACAGGCCAATCAGTCGGCCTTCGCACTTCATGATTATCATCTTGCTGATCCACAATTGCCTAAAAAACCATAGTTGCCAAATCGGTGGTTCGAATTTCAGTTCTAGATTCCGATCTCTTAAGAGTTCCAGTTTTCAACCACTTATCCATTTTGAGAAATCAAACAATATCGAATTGAAGTTACTCTAAAGATGAGCACTTCAAATTGAGAACGCATAGCCTACTAACACCAGTTTTGTGCCACAAACCAAACCAATCAAATTGAGCACCCATAAAAACACAAAGCTTCAGTTATATGAACAGTCGTTATTCATTTGCAACCCAATCGAGAAATTAATGATGCCTGCGTCTAATCACGATTTTAATGAAAACGTCAAACCAAGAATCTTTGAGAGGATTCCGGATTGTTCTCGATAAGCCTAAACTAGGAGAACAAAAATAAAAAGCATACCACACTGGAGCCTGGTGAAGCTACAGCTTTTGCGAACACACTGATGATCCATGCATAATCGGGGCTGGTGAAGACAAACTATCAATAATTTACCAGGTTTCCACAACTTTCACTTTTACTTTTTACACGAACTTAGGAAAACAAAATACTGTAAATTTTTATATTTTCTTGTGTCCGCCATTACCGACTTTGATTTCGCGTACCCCTAGGGGTACGCGTACCACAGGTTGAGAACCTATGTATTAAACGAATGTAGTTATCTAGGAGTAATCAGTAGCGTCCATAGCGATATGTCAACCAGAAATATGCCAGGGGATAGTGTACCCCCAATACCGAGCTTATGAAATCTTAACAACCTAAGTGCTTTAAAGGAGTAAACGCGGTAATCCAATACAATATATTTTATAAAATTATTTTTAACCAAATATCTCCCTTTTTACCACACGTTTGATATTTTTAATCAAATAAAAAAATAAATAAAAACGTGTTGTTCCTATAACATATATAAACAACACGTTTTGATATTTTTAATGCATAAAATTATCATCTAGGACTTTGAACTATTTCTTAGTTCAAGTAGGAGCAGACGATTGTAATATATTTTTATTTTTTAAAGTACTCTCCATTTTTTACCACGGAAAACAAAAGTTATTTTTATTCATCCTGTTACGGAGTGTGAGAAGGGGACGTGGTCATTTCTAACCAAAACTCAAAAGACGAGGCAATGGACTGTAACTGGTTTTTATTGCTAAACATAAATCTCTGTGACCAACGCAAACTCAATGGCTCAAGCGAGCCTCACACGACGTGAGCTGATCACAGTCAAATTCACACTGATAAAGATACTGAAAACACAAGATACAGATACAGAAAAGACCGCTAGAGGGCGTAACAACAATTATGAGACGTTAGGCCGGGTAAGGCCGTAACACATCCCAATTTACGATTTTGACTTCCTTTAAAATAGAAGCAAATATTAATTCTGGAATAAAAATATCACTATTATGACTCTTCAATGGAGATATGGAGTCCATATGACTCCTGTTCTATGAATAGTTCATTTTGAAATCTTAACATTATCGATGAACACAGAAACTAATCAAGAACAATATTTATTTATTAAAATATTTTTCATACACATATTTACATATATTTTTAAGAATTATATTAAAAATTCATCGTTTGTAATCTGGGACATTAGAACAAACATGACATTTCTCTTTGACTTCTATATTATTTCAATCAATATTCGAACAAAAAATTTCTGTTGAGCATCCTTGAGATGCTGAGCCTTTACCTTTGGTTCAGTTTGATTTATAAGTAGAGTCGATTTCGCCTGATTTAGTCAATTGCACACCTAAATTCATTTGAAACTGCTCAAGGTCCACAGAAAGTAAAGCAAAAAGGAGGGATTTTCCTCTATTGCTGCGGCATCTGGATGGCAGTTGGTGTGTTGAACAGAGTCGTCCACTCCAGGGTTAAGATCCTTCTGAATTATGATTATTTTTATATTTAAATTACTATACTCATATTTTAGCTATAAAAGATCATGCCACGACGTAAAGCAAAAAGGAGGGTCTTTCCTCTACTGCTGCGGCAGCTGGATGGCAGTTGGTGTGCTGAACAGAGTCGTCCACTCCAGGGCTAAGATCCTTCTGAATTACGATTATTTTTATATTTAAATTACTATACTCATATTTTAGCTATAAAAGATCATGCTACGTCGTAAAGCAAAAAGGAGGGCCTTTCCTCTTTTGCTGCGGCAGCTGGATGGCAGTTGGTGTGCTGAACAGAGTCGTCCACTCTAGGGTTAAGATCCTTCTGAATTACGATTATTTTTATATTGAAAGTACCATACTAAAATTTTAACTTTAAAATGTTTTAAAGATCATGCTACGTCGTAAGCTCATTGTATAGCTGTACAATTTGACTCACACTCATAAATAATATAAATGTCCCAGGAAAAGGTTTTTTTTGTATATATTCAGGATGAAATCTAAAACTCACTCCGTCAGACCCGCCTTAAAGCACATCACGTTAAGCGTTGATGGTAACCAATCGATCCTCTTTGGAATTTAAGTCACTGACAATGGACTTCGAATCGGTGTTAAATACTTGCTGTAAAACATAGAAAAATTATAAAAATCTATAACAAAGATTAAAACAAAACTTTGTTATAGATTTTTGACATATTATAAAAAAATGTCTAACGTTATGTTTAATATAAAACATTTTCATAAAATTTTATCTGTTTTATTACTAAATAACATTTATATTATCAAAGCATTTTTATAAAAATATCATATGCTGTAAAGCAGTGGTGCTTTAATTCAGCAGTGCCGGAACGCTCTAATCTGGGTGACAAAAATCGCGCTGTTTTAAAGAAGGTTTTTACAATTATAATTTACAATTTATTTCTCGGGGGAAAAGCAATGCCGAAACGGTGTGCACTGCACCCCTGCAGTAAAGCATCACGAAACAGGTAAAAAATATTATAAAAAATATGTAAATGTTATATAAAATATGTAAGCATAAAACATTTTCGTAAAAATTATTTGTATTATATAAATATTATAAAACCATTTTTATAAAAACTCACACGCCGTAAAGCATCAATGAACAAATAAAAAAATTAAATCTATAAAGCATTGTTATAAATGTTGAGCAGTAACATTGTAAACATTACATACAACATTTGTTTCAAAATAAGACTATGATATTATAAAACATTATTGCATATTATATCGTTGCATTTACATTGTTGTATGTAAATATTACATACATCTTTTAAAAAAATAAGACTATGAAATTATAAAACAGAACTGGTAGTTGGATAAAAGTTATTTTTAGTGCACATGTATGCATATCATAAACAATAAAAATGATATGACAACAGGCCGATAAATAATTAGTTATAATTATAATAAATATATTTCACATGTAAACCTTAGTATTTTCATATCATAAGTTCCAACATCTGACCAGTTAGTAATTACGAGGTCCGTTCCAAAATAGCTCTCATATTGTTTCTATACGGGATGTTATTGCCATTAAACTAAACCAAACATGGAAATTTAAAAACAAAATGCTGTTACTGGCAGTGTGAAATGAATACAAACAATCTAGAACAGAAAATTCTAAATAATAAAAAATTGTAATTGGAAAAAAATGATAAAATGCATTCATATGCAACATACGAATCAATGCAAAGTAAAATATAAAATAAACAAAAAAGGATGACAAATTTTAAAATAACAAATCTAAACTTTAATCACACAAAAGCTGATTCACACTTAAATATCATAATAATAAAACACCACTAGAGAATAATAATAAAAAAATTTCATTACGTATGTAAATCTAGAATTTCATTCAACAGATTTCCACTATAAGAAAAGACCATTAGAGAATAAATAATTAAAATATTTCGCTATGTATAGAATAATTCCAGATTTTTAAACATTAGATTTCAATAATTTCTCATTAAACATTTGTAGACATGGATACTTTCTAATACAATGTTATAAAATATAAGTGTGTTAATCCATAATAATGTTAACGAAATTTATAAATATAACAAATACTTCCTATTAATATATAATAGGCATTTCTTGCCAGTATATAGAATACTGTTTCACAATTTGGTATTTCTTCATTTGAAACAGAAAGGCACATTTATATTTGCTGTAATTATTCTTTATCATCTTATGAACATAACCAACTATATACGAAGTCCACAATTAAAAATAATTTTTAATTAACTTATAGTGTAAGTATTTTTTTCTCCTTTGATACTAGTTATCCTATTTTGTTTGATATATTCTATCCTATACGGATTCCTAATCGGAATCCTCATTTAGTGTAGGATTTCACACATATTTTGTTAAGAATACTAAATGACTTCCCAGATTCTCTATCTAAAGCAGTTCAAAAGTCACATTTTCATGCTTTTATCGATAATTAGAAACAATACATTGATATCATTCATAACATAATCTGTATTTAAAAAAATGAAATAAAACAATAGACTGATAATATTCTTAACCGCTGCAAAAATAGTTTTATCGTGAAATATACATAGAATTCTTATAATTTTTATTAAAAATTTAAGAAAAATATCAAATATTCTTTCGTTTGCATTTAAGAACATCAATATCATTTTAAATAAATAACTATAACACAAAATTATTTTCGTTTCAGCGATTACATTTTAACGTAATAAAAAACATATTTTTTCCAATAAAGCCAAATTACATTTGCTTTCAAGTATGAAATTATATGAGTAAATTTTTTTATGTGATTTAGCATCAGAAAAGAGAAACCAAAAATCATAAAAAATTGTTATGAAATTTATGTTTAGATTGCGTGAAATTATCTATAATTCTCCAAAATTACTTAATTTACCTCCTTTTTTCCTCTTGTACTTTAAATGCATTGTCTTTATAACCAACTGAGGATTTGTTTCTATGAGGTTTTCCCATTCGTCTGAACCAAAAACCTCCTCCTCATGCTTCAAGATGAAATCTTCCACTAGATTCTTCAGATCAGAGTCGCTGTGGGTATCTGCTAGAAGCAGGAGTTCACTTGCAGTGGATACGCTAAGATTGTTAAACAAAAAGGAAAAGCACAACACCTTCATTTTTTCAATAGCATATTTATCTCCTGCGTAGTACAGTTTCATTGCAGATTCCCATTGAAGATTTTCGAGGTAGTCGGAATATAGAAAGAGCAATAACTGATGCACAGTATCATCGTCCAGGTCATCTATTTGAATAAAATTACTATTTTTCTCTTTCATGTCGTTTGTTAGCATGGCTTTGAAAACATATGATCTAGCACAAAGTATAACCTTGTGGGCAGGAAACGATTTTGTTTTTGTTTTAAGCTCCACATCGGTAAGGTATTTGTTGTTGTAAGTTGCTTTCAGGTCGTCCAGAGCACTAGGGCAGGCAGATATCTTTTCTGCAGTGTTATAGCCATCCTTATTGTGGACATTGTTACATTTCTGTTTTAAGACTACCATAGGTAACTCAAGTTGAATTTCTTCAATTTTCTCCAACTCCACTCCGGTAGAAAAAGTGCATTCGCTAAGCACAGACAATTCATTATTTGGCAAATAATCATTTTTCCTGTTCAGAATTGACTGCCTGGTCAGAGACAAGGGTAGTTTACGAATGTCTTCTCTTGTTGCATCAAATCGATTATCAACATTACCGCATTCTATAATATTTCCAGATGCATCCAGCAAAGAAAGTTTTTGTTTAAAGAGGATGTGATTTTTATCAGAAGGCATGATTTCAGCAATTATCTCCCCGCCACCGCCTGAACCATTAACAAAATATATACTACTTGATATGTCGCAATTCTGTTTTGAGGGAGATTGTATGTGGACAGTCTTCTTTTCATTCGGTTCGAGTTCAGCGAAATTCTCCACCACATGAAGAAAAGATATCTTTTCAATTCCGATGCGAGTTCGAGCAGAGCTTTGTTCAATCTTGTAAATGTTACCGCCATCCTTCCACATCTTGCAACACACAGTCAGAGTGTCTTGAGGTAAATAATCAGTTCTTCTACGTAAAAGTACCTCATCAATCTGAACTAGCTGTGACACCCCATATCCAGCTCCCCTTTTGAATGTATAGTTATATTCTGTTGAAGAAAGAGTTGATCCATCAGCTGCAAGAATAGATAATTCACATTTGAGTAAAATGCTTTCCGGGCCAACATCCTTTTCATCTCTGTTAAGGTAAATACCAATGAAACGGCTGTCTTCCTCTCTTCCTCCACGTGGGAACAAATGCAGACACCAAGCTTTACTGTCCAGTGCATTGAACTTCGGACTCAACAATCTTTCTTTATTCTGGTGCCAACAATAACTGTAATTTTCTATCAACCACAGAAGCTTATATTCTTTCCTTCCGTTATTCATGGCACCCAGCGCGCGATGAAGAGAAAATCGCAACAAGATTACGTTTATATTTCTTCCGATAACTGATTGAGTCAAGCTCGCGGCTCAGATTACGGGCAGAAAAGGAAAGTTCCGTACAGGGTTGCCGGATCAGAGTGGCTAGATAACGCCAAACTTGCCTAAAAATAAGGCGATAAAAGGCCAAGATTTAATTAATTTATCGAATCGCTTATTTTTCACTGAATCATCAAATCAGAAGTTCTTTCTTTCATGGAAATGAGTTGTGCTAGACTTAATATGTACAAGAAACTTATTAATAGAAACAATTCATGAAAAATAAATTTTAAATTTCTTTTAGAAATTGTTACAATAAAACAATATTTTTGTAAATCAACATCTTCGTAACATGTGATATCTATACGACACAAGAATATATTGCATTATGTGTTAGCAATATCATTTTTGGGTGTTTTTAAAATTGTTGGCAATGCATAAAAAGAGATTTCTTTTTCATAATAAATAGTTTACAGGAAAATACTTAAATTAAATTAAAGTGTTTCCAAACTCTTTATCACGCCTTACATCCTTTCGGGTAGGCCAGACCGGTGTGGGTTTCAAATTTAAAAGAAACTCTTTATCAATAGCAAACATTGCAAGTAGTTTCCGTTATAAAAATTTCGAGAACGGGTAAATCATAGTTTTAAATTCCATTCATTTCATTCAACTGAATTCCGAAATTAAAACACTACGCTGTTGTAAATATCATTTTTGAAACTTTTTCCCAAACCACAAGGATTTATCAAGGAAATTCTCTTAGATTTAATATATGTATCACTAAATATCTGTTCCGTTAAATTTAGTTCTTTAAATAACTAAAAATTATTTATCCTATCTCCCTTCCTCTCAAATAAAACAGAAATCAGAAAAATGAAGGAAATGGTGACAGATAAAATAGTCTTTGCGATGCACCTCCAATTAATTTCATTTCGTCTGCAGAAACACAAACATGAGACATTCCGGCAATCATAAGCTGAGGAAAACCAGCGGGAGTGGCCTCCCCGAAACTTTCTCGCATACGCCTAACACGGTTGGAGGAAAAAAAATGCACTGAACGTTGGTAACGTGCTCCCTTTACGTTCCAGTGTTCGCGCCTTTTTCTTTTGCGTCGTAGAATGCGGAAGAAACCGAATATGCAATTTCAGCAGCTTTTTTTTTAAACCGATTTAAACGAAAATTGGAAAAATCTACAATTGGGGTTGGAAGACTACATACGAAATTTCATTTATCTAAGTCATTTATTTTAAAGGTTATCATGTTCAGAAGTATGCGATTATACAGACCGACAGACAGTCAATCCTTCGACGGATTTGCTGCCAATTTTGATATGGACCTACATTTCTGATGATTAAACTATGTACCAAATTTTATCCTTCTAGCTATTTAAGCTTTTGAGTTATCGTGTTTACATGAACACGGACAGACAGACTTTCCGTGGACGGATTTTGTCTAAAATTTGATAGAAACCTACAAATTATGCGCAAAGATCACATATCAGATTTCATCGCTCTAGCTTTAATAGTGTTTGTGTATCGTGGTCACAGACAGACATAATTCCAAAATTGTGTTTTTCGGACTCAGGGAGGTCTAAAACGTGGAGATTCGTCAAAATCTGGAGTTCGAAATTTTTGACGATTACAATGCTTTCTCTTTGTATACTTCGTATACGAGAAAGTAAAAAGGGTTACGTGGGTAAATGTGTTACCGAACTAATTTTTTTTTCAAAAAATGACTGCATGTAGGCCATTTTAACAGCACAAACCATAAGAAAAGCTGTACAGTTTTTAGTCAATCCTACTGTTTTTGAAAATTGTATATGAAAATACAGTGAAAAGAGGGCTAAATATTGTAGACTTTTTTTATTTGTCAGTAGAATATCAAAAACAGTAGAATTAACTCTAAACTCTAGGCAGGAGTTCTATATTGTACAAAGGTTAAATTTCTTAAGTTTGCCTTTCAAATGACCAATATAGCAATCGAAGTTCTAAGCAAGGGGATGTATGAACTGAAAATTTTTTTATTGGTCTCCGTCCTTGAACGTTTTACTAATAATTCAATTATAGAAATATGCTTTGTTTCCTTTGACCAGTCTCGCATCTTTTTCTGGAAGTGTCTAATGATGATTGTAATCAGTGACGATTCCTCCATTGTGGCCGTAAATTTATACTACATATCGCAGTAACGCATTTTGGCATAACTTAAATTTTGTCTTTTTTAATTAATTTTGAATAATTAATTAATCAATAATAATAACTATATTTTAGTTTTGACGACAAAGAAACTGTAACTAAGTAATTACTGTTCACGAACTATATATTTGATTCGCTATTTGAATTGTTGAAGGAAAAATTTGAGAATGAAAGACTATTAGCTGATTATCATATTCTTTCTATATTGAATTATGATGAAATACAAGAACCAACTAAGGAACTTCTTTCTTTAATTGATTGTATTAAAAAGAACGTTCGGAGTCTCAAAGTTCTTAATTAATTATGAGCAAAGTAATTTATCAGAAATTTTTTGTTGATTAATATTATTTTTCAAGAACTTGGCCAAGAGTCAAGAAGGCAATTTGAATTTTCCCGAAAAAGTTCAGAAGTGCCGCAATTTAATTCTCTTGCATCCTTTCTTGAAAAACAAAGTTCCATTTTGGAAAGTGTTTCTCGAATTCCAGCGGCAGTGAAATCAACTTAACCAATCAAAATGGCCGTAGGAAACAAAAGTTTAAATAATCCATTCGAACAAAAATCTCTTATGATTAAATCAAATAATGATGACAATTTTAAACCATGTATTAGTTATAAAAGCATGCATCCTTTGTATAAATTTATAAACTTTCTTATATGAGGGTAGAAAAAAGGCAGGAATTTGTATCAACGCAAGGAATATGTAGCCTTTGCCATCGCAAGCATGCAAATTTTTGCTCTTCCATATTCAAGTGTTTCGTTGAAGATTGCCAGATGGCCCACAACTCCCTGCGACATGAGGGGGAGGGGAAATGACATCAAATCAAACCGCAGAAAAGAGCAACAGGAACCCCCCAACATTCACAAGGGGGCGGATGGCCTTGAACCCTGCTCTTTAGCGGTTCGAATGGGGAATTTACGTTCTGTTCTTTTAATTGCACAAACGGATGAGATTTGTATATTGTCGACTGCTTTAATTTGTTTTAGGAATGCTTTTGGAGAAAGTATCGTGCTCCGATGTTTAACTGATTCTGAAAGTCAAGTGTGTGCAATTCCAAGCAAATGTTCTATTTGGTTAGAACTGGGAAAAGAGAAAATAAACATTCCTGTTTCCGAATTGAATGGAACTAATAATGCTTTTAAAAGGAAAATGGATATCGAGATCTCCAACTTAGAAAAGGATTCTGTTAGATGCGTCCCGTTTTATGCAATTCCAATGTACAGATTTAATTCCAATCTACACGACTGAACGTAGATCATTCTAAATACCCGAATTCATAAATTTAGCGGATCCCAATTTCTTTTTAGAAACCTAATAAAATAAGACGCCTTAAAAGGCTCAGATTTGTTCTTTGAAATGTTAAATCAGACAAATTTTATTTGATGAACTCTGGTATAATTCTACAATTTTTGGGTACATTGTGGGTGGTAAATATGGAATTTAAAGTTCTAATGAACAATTTTGTGGTCTCCTTTTGGAAGCTTAAGACATATGAAAACAATGCAAAAAGTTTGGAATATTGAATCTGTTGGAGGAGATTCTCACATTTTAAACAGTGAAGAAGAATTGTGTGGAAGCAATGGCGGATTTTGACAATTTGACCCCCCCCCCCTTCTACCCAATATCGTAAATTCGCAGTCGACTTAACACTGCAATATACGTCGAATAGATTCTGAGGGCCGTAAAGTCTCGAGGCACGAGGCGAGCGTCTCTACAGGGGTGGCTACAGAAACAGTGAAAAATATTTCCTTGACTAAACTTACAACATTTCCCTGATTTACGGCTACTAATTATATTGGTTTCCTGACTTTCTCCCTACTCAGAATCACATTATGTGTACAATATACATTATTATAAACCCTTTTACAAATTATTTAATATGAAAAAAATTATATATTTTTATGAAATTTAATTTAAAAAAAAATGGAATGAACATCCTAAAAAATGTATTAAAACAGCATATTACTTTTCTTATATGTAAAAAATACAGGAAATTTTAACAAAATACTTAGCTTCTAAAACTGCATAAGAATTCTAAGAAACATAAAACTACTCTTTGTAACACAAGTTAAATTATATTAATAGTACAGGTGATTATGATCTTTGCTCAAAACTTTAAAACGGTTCAATAACTAATTAGTGCTCTTTGTATGAGCACCAGAATAACATGTTGTAGCATAAATATAAAAATAGTATAATTATACGTACCTAATAGTATATATTTTAGCAAAGATTTAAACGAGAGAAACTGCCAAAATATTACTTCACATCTTTATTCTTTACCAAATCAAAAGAAATTATTTGCTCTAATCAAAAACTTATGCTTTTATAAATGAATATAAGTTTTTTTTTTAAATCCATTTATTATTACAAATAATGTTAGACATAAGATACTAATTTATAGATAATAACTCAAGTAACAAATAACTATTCATTTCCCCTGATTTTTAGATATTTTTACGAATTTCCCTGACTTTTCCAGATCGATAAAATTCCCTGACTTTTCCCTAATATCCCTGATTTGCAGGTTCTGTCGCCACCCTGCTCTAACACCTGTGTGGAAAACCGCCACTGTGTGAAAGGCACTTCCTTGAAAACTACTCACGAACACCGGAAGGTAGATTTATTGTAAAAATTCCCTTAAAAAATTATCAGCCTACCTACTTAATTCAATTTCCAATTAGTGTTCCTTATTTAGTCACTAGGAATTAGAATCAACTACCGAATAACGAAAGGGACACTTTTTCAGAGGCATTCCATTATTGTTCAGTCAGATTGTTATATGGTTAGCATCTTAAAAAGCTAAAATACTCTAGAAAATACTAAAAAACTACAAACCCAGCTCGCACAATGGGGAACTTCAGCATATTTTTTTATTTTTTAAATTGATTTAAAATTATTCGAAACGAACAATAACATTTAAAAAAAATTCTAGACAGTTTTTTTTTTTTTTAAATTTGCAATCAAAGTTCGCCTCTCAGAAAACGCGGGAAAAACGTTCCATTTTGGCGTGAAACGGGTCTGACGTCATAGTTTCCTGACAGGAGAGACGCACGCTTTCTTCCCGTTTCGCTCTCTATAGACATTCTCTTTTTTACTTTCTCGTATACGAAGTATACAAAGAGAAAGTATTGTAATCGTCAAAAAATTCGAACTCGAGATTTTGACGAATCTCCACGTTTTAGACCTCCCTGAGTCCGAAAAACACAATTTTGGAATTATGTCTGTCTGTGTGTGTGTCTGTGAACACGATAACTCGAAAACTATTAGAGATACAGGGATGAAATTTGGTACGTGGTCTTTAAACATAATTTGTAGGTTTCTATCAAATTTTGGACAAAATCCGTCAACGGGAAGTCTGTCTGTCTGTATGTCCGAAGTCATGCGAACACTATAACTCAAACACTTGAATAGCTAGATGGATAAAATTTGGTACACTGTTTTATCGTCATGAATGTAGGTCCGTATAAAATTTTGGGCCAAATCGTCAAAGGGTTGACTGTCTGTCGGTCGGTATAATAGCATACTTGTTCAACTCCATGCGCCTGCGCAAATGCCTGTGCAAAGAAGGGATACTCCGAAAACTTGGCAGTTTGCCAAAAACCAATTCTGGCGGCGAGATTTTGTAAGGAAGCAAACATTTAGGGCGTCTCGTTTTACTTGCGTATTAGAAGCAATCTCTGCGCAAGCGCAAGCTATTCAGCGAGCAAGCTATTCTCCTGTTTTCTTCTCCGCACGCGGAACTTGCATTGCTAGAGTTTGATAAAAAAAAATAAATATTGCGAAGTTTTAATACATACGTATCTTTTTGAATATGATTCTTCACCTCAATATTTTACTATCACTATAATCAACAATGAAAAACCTTCTGGTAGTCATTGCATTCTGGGTTACAGTTGGTTCGAACTTTTTATCAACGCAGGGGGAAGGGAAATGACAAATGTTTGAAAAGTATACCAGAAACTTTAGGGGAGGCCACTCCCGCTGGTTTTCTATATTTTCTGACTATCGCATCAGATATGAGAGATATGTCTAACGTGACCATTTATTTTTTCCTCAAAACGGGAAATCTATAAATTTTTAGATAATGATATGTGTATTCAAGAAAATGTACATTTCTTCAATTTTTATTTATTAATAAAAAGAACAAGAATGAATCAATGAAAATAACTAATTTATGTAATCTTGTAGTTTTCTGAAGAACAAATTTTTTCTTAAATATATTTGCTATTGATTTCAAATAAGAATGAAATTCTTGCAAGATTTCTTAAAATTACAGTTAGTTAATAAATAATTTTTAAGAATTGCTTAGAGCAACTGTGTTTCTTCGGTTGTCCACAACTTATTCCGGCTCTAGACGGACAGACATCGAATATATTCAATAATTATACGAAAGCTCGTCTGATTCAGATTGCTGGTGTGAAAATATTTGAACAATTCCACCCAACAACTTTCGGTTGAAACATTCCCACCCAACAACTTTCGGTTGAAACATTTCCACCGTTTCATTTTGCTGCGTATTGTGTTAGAAGTCGGTGCTAGACCTCAGGCTTCTGACCTACTTGAATACATGCGAGACGTATTGCACAAGCGCCGTCATCGCAGCGGTACTAGGATTTTTTTTAAAAAAAATTTGTGACTTTTTTTGAAACTTTAACAGAGGGTTGCTCTCTTCTCTCGGAGCTATGCTTGGTGCAACAGGATGGGCTACTCTAAAACATATAATACTGTTGTAAAGTTTAGTTAACTCACTAACAGTCAATTAGAATATTTAATTGTTAAATTTTAAAAAGAAGTGAAAATTAAACTATATTTATTGTAAAGTTTAGTTAACACACTAAAAATTCAATTGAAATATTTATTTGTTAAATGCTAAAAAGGGATGGCATTTAATTAAATTATGTAAAGCTTAATTAGAATATTTTATTTATAAAATTCAAATTGACTGTTGGAATTCTAGAAGATTGTCTGTCGTAAATTAATTAACTACACAGCCGTGTATAATATGATGAATTAATTAACTATTATTTATTTTTATTTTGTTTCTTAAGTCGATTTATTGTATCCTTTGATTACTTACAAGAATGATAAAAAGTCTGATACACAGCCATGATGTTATATAAATTAATTAATTATTCTTCTTATATTTTTATTATTATTAATTAATTATTCTTCTTATTTTTATTTTATTCATCCAAAATCAATTACCTTATTCTTTTATTATTCAAATAAATAAATAAATAAATTATTATTAAGGAAAATTTTTTAATTCTGTTTAAGTAAAAGTTCAGTAAGGATAGGCCTCGAAGCAGAGTGCAATGAACCTTTGCAGCAGAATAGAATTCCTGCCATAAGCTAAGCATCGCCTCCCACCTTGCGAAGCATCAGAAAAACACAAGCCCGAGAAATATTCCTTCGCTCCCTCTGCCCAGTTTTCAAACAAATAACGATAAATTCTTCACTTTCTTATAAACAACGGATGAACTTAAGCCCGAGAAATGTTCCCTCTCCCCCTTTAATACAGCCTGTGGATATAATTCGTGGGTGTCCTTTTTAAAATTGTTGGTAAAATTCTGATTCACATGCATTTCTGCAGCTGGCTTCAGTAGTTAAGAAACCTTTGACCCTGTTTTGGCTCAGTTTCCGAAATTTCTAAACATTGCCGACAAAATTATTGCCCTTTTCCATGACAAGGAATTCTCTTGTAAAATTCCATTCTGGAAGTTATTGCTCCATTTCAGTGGAGCGAACGATTTCTATTTCTTCACCTTTGACCTGAGTGCGATTCGCACGGGTGTTACTGTTTAGTAAATGTCAACACATCCATAATCCCTTTTCGCTGAAAAAAGTTCAGAGACCCACGTGGGATATTGCTAGAAGATGCTCTGGAATTTGCCGGGATTGGACAGAAGGGCTCTGGGGGCGTGAATTAATCTAAGGGGTTGCATGATTTTGAAAACTTTTAACCAATGATAACTTAATAATTTGGCTATTTTGGTGTAAAGGCCATTGCCAGGAGAAATTTAAAAAGGGGTGTTTGGGATTTAGAGGACACGCAGAGACTCTCACTCGATTTTGACTGAAAATAGGAGACTTGAAAATGGAGAGATATGAAAAATTCGAGATAGGAAGGAGAATTTAGAAAGTTGGGAGCGGAAGATGAGAAAACATAAAAAATTGGAAAGGAAAGGGAGATTGATCCAAACCAAATTGAAATGAAGGCCTAAAGGCGATAATGTCAAGGATTGTGAAGGGGATTCCCCGGTAGCATATTTACAAACCCTACCCTGATAGAACTGAGGCAGGAAATCGGACAATATGATTGGCTCGCTTCACCGAGATCCGTTGACGTCGTTCTTCGCTCTCGTGCGTGTACTTTTCATTAGTATAATTTCTTACAGTGTGGGATGTTTTATTTTTATAATATTTTAAAAAATAATTTCATTTTTTAAAATATTACAACCCACGGAAGAATGTTTTCTGTGCTCAACTGTGGGAAAACGGAGAAGAAAAGTAGGACGACTCTTGTTTTATGATTGCCGTACGCTATGTGCGAGAGTTGAAAACAACGTCACTGCTCCTCGTAGCCAATGGTATTTACCGATTTCCTGCCTCAGTTCTATCAGGGTAGGGTATGTAAATATGCTCCCCGGTATCAGCGCTGGGTTTTCCGTGCGAACTCATCGAAATAAATCCCCTGACCTCAACGAAACGAAAAAGTAGGCATGCATAGCGTCTGTCATGAAGGGCAGTGGGAAGAAAATTAGCTACTCATGGATTAAAAAGAAAAACAAATATCCAAGTGATGTCCGGAAGAAGGCGTGCAATTAGATGTTCCGTGTGCCCAGCAGCGACCCTCTTGATCTAGAACATAATAATATGATCATTTTTACGCTGCAACATTCCAGCCATCGGCAGTTCCTATAAAAGCATCCAGTAGCCCCTTCCAATATGATGTCGTACCCAACAAAAACATTCAGGCTATGTCCGGAAGAAGGCGTGGAATTAGATTCACAGTTTGCCCGGAAGAAGGCGTGCAATTAGATGCTCCGTGTGCCCAGCAGCGACCCTCCTGATCTACAACTTAATAATTAAAAGTCTGCAACATTCCAGCCATCGGCAGTTCCGGTAAAAATACCCAGTAGCCCCCGTCCATTATGATGTCGGACCGATCAAAAACATTCAGGTGATGTCCGGAAGAACTCTTGTAGTAGGATACCAAGTTCGAATTTTCCAGCGGTCATCATCAAATAAAGATAAGTGCATTCCTTAAACCTCATTTTATATTTTGAGAAACTAAATTAAACTTAATAAGCTGATAAAATGTAATGTAAAATTTTAAACATCAAATAATTTAATTCGTAGGAAATGTAATGTGTAATTTTAAACATCAATAATTTAATTTGTAACAATTGTAATGTATAATCTTAGATAACAACATTATTAAAGGAAATTAAGAATTATGATGAGGATAAAAATGATAAATTTGAAATAAAATAATCATGTTAGAAAAATATAATAATATATTATGAATTAAAAGGTTTTTAGAATGCCTAAATCAATGTGCTTCATGCAATTTTTAATATTTTGAATGTGTAAGCAGATCCATAAGTATTTCATCAGTTTCGAATATAGAATATCTAAGTTATTTACAGTAATGCTTTTGTGGAGTGATTTGACATCAGTAAATGTGTATTAATAAATGTATGTTGTTTAAAGATGAAGTTACATCCATAGCATATTATTACAAACATGGAAAGTCGCTTCCCAGCAATGCGAGTCTTATGGTTGGGAAGAGAGTTTTACAAGGTTAAGCATGGAGTGACCACAGCGACAGTTATGGCACCCTGACCTTGGCGACAAACTTGGCGACCATTTTAGCGACAAATAGATGATTCCTGAAAATGCAACCCTTTTCTCGATATTTCTACTAGGAAAAGAATACGCGAGAAAACACTATGTGACGTCACGGCCTGTCGGAGAGAATATTTAAGGACGGCATCTAGTTCAGAAGAGAGTCTTTTGATCGACTGGGATCACCTTGGAGCGCGAATGCCTTTGGAGTTCTACCCGCAGAGCGAGCTGGTGAGCCGAGCGCTATTGAAGGTGCAGTTACGGTCTACTAGTTATTAGTTATTTGCTGACTGTTTGTGCTGTTAGATAACAAAGTGCTGAACTGTTATTACCTGCGAATTGTTGTCTGTTTACATTGGTAATCTGTGCAAGAACTATTGTTTCCTGTATCTGTGCTACGTGTTTTCCTGCATATTTGTAAATAAATCTTCATTCTACATTATCCTGTGTGTTGGACTGTTTACATCATACACCACAGAGAGACCTTTTGCAACAATATGAATAATTCACCAGAATAATGAGAAAGGTTATGAGTGTTATGAGTGTAGATAAATTTTATATATTGACTGAGTAATACATTAACATTTTATGGGGTAAACATTTGTAATAATCTTGAATATCATTTAATTTTAAAATTAAAGATGGCCACTCATATAATCCTAAAAAAATGATAAAATTCGATATTTTAGTAATTGAATAGGCTGTTAGGGTAAAATTTGGAATCATTAATGAACATTTAATTAAAAATCTGTTTGAGAAAGGGTCGACCCTTATGTTGATATTGTGTTATTAAGTGATGATATTGATGACACAGCATTTGAGTATTCTTTTGTTTTATCAATGATTTATATATTGAAGTATCATATGATTGTTTAATAAATGTGTTAGTTTACGAAATTTGGCTTTGTTTTTCTTGTCAAATATTTAAGCACTGTGAAAGAAATGAGTTTTTTGGGTTATTGCGGATATAGTTTCTTCTAAATACAACACAACGCATATAGTTAATCACTTTCTAACTTATTGTTTTTAATTGTGGATGTTATTTAAAGGATATTTGAAATAGAAGTTAAGTATAGAATGCATCTATTGCCTGTTGCTAAGAGTTTCATTAAGTGGAGATATGAGTTGGTTGTTTGTGAATCTGTTTGATATTAATTGAAGTTCAAGTTATGAGATTTAAAAATTACTGATATGTGTGAATATTCATCTTGAGGTTAATAAGCAGTGAATTTTGAGTTATGATAAGGAACAGGTGTAGTGACATTCTAAACTATTGAAACTTCTAATTTTTGAAGGTGTAAATTTCTAATTGAAATTCTTAATTTACTTAATCTAATGATTTGATTAGTAATTTTTAAAGGCTCTTAATTCAATCAAAGGATTTCTAGAATCTTAATTTGGATATGCATATGCTGAAAATTGAGGAAGTGTGAATTACATAAATGATTTTATTGTAAAGGAGTATGTAGTATATAGATTTGGATATAGAGTAGTAGATTACAAACAATCTATTAATACTTCTAAATAAATTCTAAATCAAAAACTTTTTACAACAATACCAACATTATTCAAAAGTTTAATTAATCTCTTTATTGTATATGTTTAAAGATTTAAACAATTAATCCTGAAAAATAGTTATTTTTTCATTACTTTTTCCATGATGTCACGAGACCTTTTTATGAAGCTTCGGATTGCAAGAAAATCCTGAAGAAGTTTATTGCCAATCAGTGATTTTTAATCCAATAGAGTCCATAAGGTCGGTCAACTGGGAATATGTCAGGGGGCTAGTGGAGAGCCAATTCCGGGGTTACGATATCTAGCCACACTAAGTGCTTTAAAAGTGTTAATGCGGTAAGACTTCTTTTAGCCAAATGCCTTTTTTTATACTCCCCTAAATCTAATATACTGAGCAAGAATTAGAAATATCATATAAACAACAAGTTTTGATGCTTTTAATGTATAAAATTATCACCTAGGACTTGAACTGTTTCTTACATCAAGTAGGAGCAGAGATAAATGATTGTACTACATTTTAATTTTTTTAAATACTTTCCAGTTTTTCAAACTGAATACAAAAGCTGTTTTTATTCATCATAGCTTACGGCAGCTAATTTGGACTTATTTTAAAACTGAAGCAAATATTAATCCTAGAATAAAAATGTCACTACTATGACTCTTCAATAGAAACATGAAGTCAATTTGACTCCTGTCATATGAATAGCTCATTATGAAAATGTTAACATTATTGATAAACGCAGGAACTAAATAAGAACAAAATTTATTTATTAAAACATAATTCATATATAGATTTAAATATATATATTTTAAGAATTATGTTAATAATTCATTGTTTTCAAGCTGCGACGTAAGAACAATCGTGGAATTTCTTTTTGACTTCTATATTGTTTCACAACCAATTTTTCAACAAATAAATTCTGCTGATCACCCTTTGGATGCTCAAATTACTTTTGGTTCAGTGCGATTTATATATCGTGTCAATTTTGAGTCATTTAGTCAATTTTACACATAATTTCACCTGAAAAATTATCTGCTGAGCTGCATACAGTGGACTCAATACTTACAACGTCATTTCAAGTTATACAGATAGCAAATCAAAAAGGGGCGTTTTCCTCTCTCCCGTCAGTTGGAGTGCTCAATGAAGTCATCCACTCCAGGATTAAAATCCTTATAGTTACGATTATTTTTATATTTCAATGATTATACTAAATTTATCTGCAAAATTTTTTAAAAGATCATATTCCGTAGTAAGCTCGTTCTATAGTTGTAATATTTATCTCTCACTCACAAATTTCTAAGAGAAGTGGTTTCTTTTTTATTTATTCAGGATAAACTCTACAACTCATGTCGAAAGTTCATGCCTTAAAACCGCATTGTAACATTATCATCACTGTTTTTAACCTATCAGTCCTTTTCGAACAGGATTCATTGAGATTCAATATCCTGTGGATGGAAATCACATGCCGTAAGACATTAATTATAAAAACCTATAATATAAAGCATCGTTACAAAATGTTTACCACTATATAAACATAAAATTATTTTATTAATAATCATAGCATTACATTATATTATTACATTAATACATGATGCAAAACATTTTGATAAAAATTTCACATGCCGTAAAGCATCACTAAACAGATGAAAACTTCATAAAAAAAAAAAACCCTAAACCTACAAAGCATTGTTATAAAATGTTGAGCAGTATTGTTTAGCAATGGATTCGGAAACCCTCGGCGCTTTTGCACATGCACCTTGCGGAGTTATTTTCATCAAAATAGGGGGAAGTGATGAATGGAAGGTTGATGTTTACATTTTACTGAGCGTGATCTAACAAAGAACTCCGGAAATGCATATGACTCATTGCCTGACACCCCTTTCCGGTGTAAAATAGTCCAAAAGTGGTAGTCTCGGAATCCGCTGCTGAACAGTTTGTTATACATCATATCAAAACATTTAAAAAAATAGAACTGAAAGGTGAAAAATATCTTAATTATTTTCTGTGCACATATACACATAAACAACAAAAATGATATGATAGCAGGATGAGAAATTTGGTTATAATTAATATATTTCATAAGTATAAAGCATTTTTAGTTTTCCATTATAATTTCCACCATCTGACCGGCTCACTATTACGATGTCCGTTCCAAAATAACTCATTTTGTTTCTAAACGGGATTTTAATATAATTAAATTAATTAAAAATCATAATTTCATAAAATGTTGAGAGTAACAGTGTGAAATGAATATAATCAACCAAGAATTTAAAGTTCTAAATTATAAAAATTGGTAATTAGAAAAAATGATTAAGTCCATTTACGCAATTTTTGTATCAAAGAAAAGTAACACATAAAATAAACTACAGTCTGACAATTATTAAAATAACAAATATAAACTTTAAACTCATAAAATCCGATTCGTACATAAATATACTAATAAATGACCACTAGAGAATTCATAATTAAAATGTTCCATTATGAATGTAATTTTAGAATTCTTATCAATAGATTTCAATCGTTTATCATCCGTTACTATCACAAGAAAATACCATTAGAGAGCGAGTAATTAAAATGTTCACTTAGTATATAATTCCAGGAATTTAATCAATAGACTTCAATAATTTATCATTAAATATATTCAGAATGGATATTTCTTAATACAATGTTATAAAATATATAAGTGTGGTAATACCGAATAAAGTTAACATAATTTATAAATGTAAGAAATATTTTCTATCAAAATAAAGTAGGCATTTTCTGGCAGTGTGCAGAATATTGGTTAACAGTCTGAATAGGTATTTCCACATTTGAAACAAAAATACTCATTTATTCTTTCAATGCACATCATCATATTCTGAATAGAACCAAATATATTAAAATCACGTCTACAGAAATATTTTTTATATAAAATTACAGAGTAAAATTACTCCTTTTTCCCTTTAATACCCATTATATATGTGTGGCAATACATAATCTAATTAACAAAATTTATATACAGAAAAACTTCGATTAACCGTCAGTTTCTATTATCCGCCATAGTCTAAATGTACATTACTACTCTTATACTGAAGTCTATAGTGATCGGTTTGTAAAATTAAACACAATATGTGCCTATGTGTTATTCACTTTTAAAGGATACCTTTTTTTGGCTCGACTTGGTGCGCTCCGCCAAGTTGATTTTTTTCCCTCGCCAAATTGATTTCTCGCCAAATGTGGCATCCTTCTTCATTTTGAAACCATCCAAGATGTCGGATATTTGGCGACTTTTTGGATGGTTGGCGCGATTTCTCAATTTGGCGAGAAACCGCACCATGTTCTTAAGTCTTCGATTTTTCTTTCATTTTCTGCCCTAAACCAGCAGTGAAATCACGTTATTGTACATATGTATTAAAAGATTTGTTATCCGTCTGTCCGGTTATCCGTAACAGCCCTGGTTCGGACGGTGACGGTTAATCGAAGTTTCACTGTACGTAACTAATATTTCCTATTGACATATAACAGGCAAATCTCGCCAGTGTATAGAATAGAGATTAATAGTTTCAATTAGTAATTCTACATTTGAGAAACAAATACACATTTCTATATGTTACTAGTGTTTATCATCTCATGAACAGAACCAAATATATAAAGGTCATATTTTGAGAAATTATTTAATAATTTAAAGAGAAAGTTAAATACAAAAATATATTCAGAAATGAAAAAAACAATAGATTGACAACATTCATAATTGAACACATTCACTACCATGACTCACATCTGAGATTCGGATAATCTATTTAATAAGATGACCCCCCTTCTCTGTTATATCTTAGTAGAGAAGGGTCATCTAATTAATCCCTTGCCTTACGTTTTTAGTTAACCTCCAAATTAGATGCCATTACCCATTTGATATATTGTTTATTATTTCAACTATTTAAGATGGCAAAGGATACTTGAGACATTTAAGCGTGGCCAGGTGATTTTTGTATTTAATACTAACTGTTACGTTGACTTAATTACGGATTTAAATAGCTAACGGGCATGAGACGCCGACCAAGAAAAGGTAAAATAATAAGCGTGAGTCAAAGTACGTGATCGGCAGCTAACGTATTAATGCTAATATTTTTTCAAATAAGAAACAATAGAGCAATCCTAACATATGCAAAAATAATTTTGTTGCAAAAGATCCACAGAATTCTAACTGCTCGTTAGAAATTAAATCAAATTCTTTAATACTTTTTGTTTGCATGTCTCGGAGATTCAATTTAAAGAAAGATTTCTTCAAAGATCATGAATTTACAGAAATAGAAATAAAAATGTGACAAAAAATTATATTTTTTACCACGACTTCCTTTTAATAGTACATTTCTTTTAGTATAGTTAACATTCCAAAAATATAAGTTATAAACAGCAGACACTAAAAAAACACTGTGCAAGGATGTATCATTGCAGTTGCTCACAAAGTGTTATTAAATATGAATATCAAATATTTTTACGCGCCTAGACCTCTTAAAAGTGAAAACAAAAATCTATAAAAAATTATTACAAAATATATTATTTTTCAACAAAAGTATATTTCATTTACCTCCTTTTCCCCTCTTGTATTTCAAATGCATTGTCTTAATAACCAACTGAGGATTTGTTTCTATAAGCTTTTCCCATTCGTCTGAGCCGAAAACATCATCTTCGTGTTCCAAAATAAAATCTTCCACGAAATTCTTGAGATCGGAGTCGTTGTGGGTATCTGCTAGAAGTAAGAGTTCACTTGCAGTGGATGTGCTGAGATTATCTACCAAAAAGGCGGAGCATAACACCTTCATTTTATCAATAGCATATTTATCTGCGGCATAGTAGAGTTTAATGGCAGATTCCCACTGTAGGCTTTCGATCTTATCGGAGTACAAGAAGAGCAAAAGCTGCTGCACAATATAATTTTCCAAGTCGTCCACTTGTATGCAGTCAGTGTTTTTCTCTTTCATGTCATTGGTTAGCATGGCTTTGAAAACAGAGGATCTAGCACAAAGCACTATCTTGTGGGCAGGAAATGTTTTCGTTTTTGTTTTGAGCACAACATCAGTAAGGCACTGATTGACGTAAATGGCTTCCATGTCTTCCGAGGCACTAGTGCACGCTGATAGCTTTTCTGCAGCATTATAGCCATCCCTTTTCTGCGCATTGTTACAACTCTGTTTTGCGGCAGTTATAGGTAGCACGTACTCAGTTTCTTCAATCTTCTCCAACTCCACCCCAGTAGAAAAAGTACATTTACATAGCAAAGACAATTCGTCCTTTGGCAAATATTCACTTTTTCTGTTCAAAATCACCGTCCTTGTAAGAGATAGAGACAGTTTTCGAATGTCCTCTCTTGTAGCACTAAAGCGATCAACTTTACCGCATTCTGTAGCATTTCCAGACCTATCAAGCAAAGAAAGCTTTTGTTTGAGAAGGACGCAATCGCTAACGGAAGGCACGATTTCGACAGTTATCTTCCCCTCACAGCATGAATCATTAGTAACATACAGACTACTAGAAATTATACATCCTGTTTTTGTATGAGTTCCAATATGGAGAGTCTTCTTCACATTCGGTTCGAGTGTACTAAAACTTTTAACTTTATGAATAAAAGAAATCTTTTCAATTCCGATGCGCGTTCGAGCGGTGCATTGTCCTACCTTCTGAATGTCTCCTTCACCCTTCCACATCTTACAACACACCCTCAGAGAGTCTTGAGGTAAATAATCACCCTTTCGTCGCAAAAGTACGTCATCAACCGGTATGAATTTGGGGCATCCATATCCGCCTCGCAATTTAAAAGTGTTTCTACATTTTTTCGAGAAAAGAGCTGATCCATCTGCGGCAAGAACTGACAGTTCATAATCTAGAGAAATGTTTTCCGGACCATCATCCACTCCACTTCTATTAAGAAAAAGAGAAATATAACCTTTGTCTTCCTCTTTACTGCCTCTCGGATACACCGACAGAATCCAAGCAGTACCCTCCAGTCCGTCGGCAGTAAATTCTGGACAGACCAATTTTTCTCTATGTTCGTGGCAACAATAACTGTAATTTTCTATGAACCACATGAACTTATATTCTTTCCTTACGCCAGTCATGACACCCTATATTATCCGCTATGCGCAAACTTCTGTTGTAATTACTCGAAAGCGAAAGATGAAGCAACTATTTCTATGGGAAGCAACTGTTTTCTGGCGATAGTATGTTTTTCCTCTCTTAGATATTTAGCTGAATTAAGCCCAAACGAGATGAAAGCCTGATACTGCGAGATGATAATGTGGTGAAGTCTTTGACCCTTGATTTGTTAATCATAATTTTTCCTTCTGCTAGTTTCCGTCCTTGAATACTCGGTGAGAAACTCTGGCGCTATCTGTCTGGAATATTTTTCAAGAAATAGGTCGTGAACTTTGCAATGAAACTTTATTCCAAAGTGAAAAAATCAGGACCAAATAAGTAAGGTCTAGGTTTGTTTATGAGGCTGAGAAAAGTAAAGAAATAAAATGCGGACATTCTTTTTGAGAAGAACAAAATTAAATGCATATACGCAGTATGAAATCAATGTTACCTGTCACTTTCTCGTGTACGATATATATATATATATATATATATATATATATATATATATAAAAGATCAGGCTTTAAAAAGGTGAAAGGCAGTACATTTCGATCATAGAAGAGACCATTTTTGCTTAAATCTTCTTTTATTCAGGCATTACATTATTCTTCATAGATAAAGTACTTAATTTTTACGTAGCTGCATGACCAGTATTCAGAAGTTTACGCCCGAGCGGCGCGTTGTTGCTGAAAGCTTACATGCTGGCGTGAAAAAGGGCAGAAATGAATGCGCAGAACGATAAAGTACCCAGGAAAGGGAATTTCCCCTTCAGAAACTCGTGATTTGAAAAGAAAGTTGTTGTGCGTTAATTATGATGAAAGTAGAAGTATTTAAAATGAGGTGTCGTTAAGATTATTTAGGGAAGTTAAAAAATTAAAATATCACAATTTCCCCCTCCGCAAGAGTCGTACGACAGCAGGGCCCTTGCTATCACGAAACCTGCGAAGTTGGACAAGTTACCTTTAAAATATTATTAAAATTTTGATAAATTGCTGGTCATGGGCTTGAATTTAAGAATATCAACAACAAATGTACAATAAGATATACACATTTTTTAAATGCAGTTCAGTGAGTACAAGCAAAATATAAATGCAAGGATATTTACAAAATCATAGAAAATATTCATTTAAATATAAAAATTATTTCAATAATATGTACACAAAAATTTTATATTAAATATCATGTTCCCTGGAGTACTCCAATAGACACTAGCTAGTTGACTGTAGAAAAAGTTCAATTCACGTGATGAAAAGTTCTTTCAATAGTAATTGAACTACTGATTTGTTTATATGAAAAATAATTTAATGTAAATATTCAATTGTATATGCATCTAAAACTGTACGAAAAAACATTGATAAATAAAAATACAAATATGTTTCAAATAGAAAAATAAGAATATACTAATGTTTGATGTCAGTGACATTTCATTCAGTTTAACATCAGTGACAAAAGTATTTTTTTTTAATCTTGATGATGTTGCCTAAGCAACTGGGAGTATCACCAAGTCTGGGCAAAAAAGGGACAAGGTCTTTGTGATCTGTTTCATGCATTCTCTCAGAGAGAGAGAGACAATGCACAAAACAAAACACAATATTGTTAAACGCTGTTTTTAAAACAGTAAGTCTCATTTCAGTTATCGTCGTTTTCTTCTTTGGGAAACACCAAAGAAGAAAAATGTGTAAGACTCAGCCCTCCATGGGGAAATGATTTTTGAACGGACCGACTCTTACCAAAAGAGACAGAATTATAAGGCAAGACAAGCTTTTTTTTTCATGTAGTTAATTTATTATTCATGACTTAATTTAAATTTATCTGGTGAATGAAAACATCTTAATTTAGAAATATACATAATTTGTGTGGCTTGTTTTGTTAAAGGATTTGGTTTATTAATTTCATAAGTTACTTCAGAACATTGCTTAATAATTTCATATGGGCTAGAAAAAGGAGGACTTAATTTTCTAGTATTGGGATAATGGAATTCTTCAATAAACAAGATTATCTTGATAAAATATTTGTTTTTCAGAATTCAAAAAAAATTTAAAATATTGGCAAGTGTCTTGATATGTAGAAATGGCAATTAAAAATTATGACTTAATTTATTTTGTATAAAGTGAAGAATCTTCTGTCTAGTAAGAAAGATACGATGGGACATCAGAGATGAGGACATACAGCCTGCAGAGATGAGCATTTTTGGTTTTGATGGTCAAACTCTGTGCTAATCGCTAATCCACATCGCAAAATCTCCTATGAAAGCTCTTTATGTTTATTATTAACACAATTCACTATCAAACTGTTATAGCAGTCTGGAGGACATAACAGATCTCCAGAGGCCTCAGAATGGAGGGAGTTGTTGTTAATTTTTTTATGCTTTATTTATTTTTCTAAGTAGAGTTAAATTCGTTTTATTTACTTTTCTTTTAAGTCATGTAATATAAATTATTTGCCATACTCCAACAACACATTTAGATAAGGTTTTACGCAGAATCAATTTAGGAAGCAATTAAACTTTATGTGAATTATAAAATTTATAGCACTTTAAACTAAGTTTACTTTATAAACATTTAAGGCCATTTTTTAAGTAGCATTTCCTATTATAACCATAGTCGAAAGATGTTATTTTCAGATTAGTATGGGATTTCATTTCAAAATATAAGAGATGCACAAAAACAAACTATGTATAAATAAATCAAATCTATGAATTAATCAAATTTGCAACTTAAACTTTGCAAAGTAATACTCAAAATTTCAAGTGAATTTTAAAATAAGTACATTTTAAACTATTTACTTTAATACTGTAATTAAACACGTAGAATAATAATGCTATTATTCAATATAAATTCACGAAAATGCAAATTCTAAAATTCAGAACCAATTATGTATAAAGCATAAACAACACACTCAAAAAATATTTTGATACTAAATAAATTCAAATTAATATTTCAAAAGAATATATTTCATAATTTACCAAAAATATACTGATCAGTATCATATTTAATATCACAACCAAAACAAAACTATTTATCAAAGAAAATATATTATAAATGAAAAGCAATTTAAAATAACATCATTAAAAACACTCAAAATCATGATTTCTTTTATTTATTTCCCCCCCCCCCCAGCTGGTGACTTTTTTTTTTTCGTAGTACTCGTAGAACAAAATTTAGAAAATGCGATCACCGACGATGCACACCACTTTGAATTCTTGCACATTTTAGATATCGGAAAACACATAAAGATGAACACAATGATTAAAAAGAAGGCGGCACTATGGAAATCACTGTAGAACACACATTTGAAAGAGCACACTCGAAGAACAGAAATTTTGATGAAATAAAGGATTCAAAAATACTTGAATGAAGAAAGCATTAACGATAAAATTTGAAGTAACATGAAGATGGACGAGTAGAAATTTGGAATGACGAACTTTTTTTGTGGTTACACATTTCTGCGTAATGTAGCCATTCGGGCGTGAACGACGATTTCCCAGTTGAACTGAATGGCGGCTCTGAAACCCATGTACGGGTTCTCCACAAACAAAGGACATCCAGTCGACTCATTATAAGATCAGGCTTTAAAAAGGTGAAAGGCAGTCCATTTTGATCATAGAAGAGACCATTTTTGCTTAAAACTTCTTTTATTCAGGAATTACGTCATTCTTCATAGATAAAGCACTTAATTTTTACGTAGCTCCATGACCAGTATTCAGAAGTTTACGCCTGAGCGGCGCGTTGTTGTTGAAAGCTTACATGCTGGCGTGAAAAAGGGCAGAAATGAAAGCGCAGAACGCTTAAGTAACCAGGAAAGGGAATTTCCCCTTCAGAAACTCGTGATTTGAAAAGAAAGTTGTAGTGCGTTAATTATGATGAAAGTAGAAGTATTTAAAATGAGGTGTCGTTAAGATTATTTAGGGAAGTTAAAAAATTAAAATATCACATATATATATCGTATATAACGTTTGTCGTTAGCAGAAAAAAGCACAAATTAATATCATGAGCGAGCTTCTCTTCCTGACGAGCGGCTCGCTATGATATTTTTCAATTTTATTTTGGTTTTTGTCTATTTTTGCCATTTTGTCTTGACTGTTTTTGAGTTTTTGTCTTGTGTTTATAAGTTTGTTTTGATATATATATATATATATAATGATTTCTTTGTTGCAGTCGTTAAATAAAAAACACAGGCCGAGTTATATACTAATTTTCATTTATTATGGGAGAATGGCAGACATACGTGCATCTCAGTTGAAGTTTCAAGTAAAAAAGCGAACAAAAAATCCCTGCATTTCCTCAGGTAAGGATTTAACATATAGACACGTGATCAAAGTGAAGGGAATAATAGCTATTTTTAGTAAATTACGTAAGTGTTTTAGGGGAAAAGTATGGAAAAGAATTCGCTTATTTCGAGATTTATGTTGGCGCGCGGAAGCGATTAAAATGTTCTTCCAGTAATAAATATGCCAAATGCGAGATTTAATATACCTCCAGCATGGGAAATAAAACGAAACTGGAGTTT
>BGPR01005212.1:80854-97645 GCA_013235015.1 Araneus ventricosus | reverse complement strand
CAGCGCCACCTGTCGGCAACATTTATAACTAATTTTGAAACTTTTGTATCAGATTTTTACGGCTTTCAGACTAAGCATATCACTGGTTTCGTTCTTCTATCGATCTCCGTTGCCGAGTTATTTAATTTTAAAATGAGGGAGTCCTTTGTTGGACACCCTGTATCATCCTATATAAACATATACCTTTCATACTATAATACATTTATATATCCATAAATATACCTATTAGACCTAAATGGATCATAAAAAATTATACCTTTTACATCGACACTAGCCGTTTTTAGTGATCATTGTTTGTTTAATTTTTTTAATAATTTTTAAATTAAAAAAGTCATTTCACAAAGTAGATTAACTAATGAATGACGTTTTTATGAAACTATATAAATTAGAAGCGGTAAGGTGAAGATTAGTTTAGTTATATTACATATTATACAGAATCACTTCGTACTAATCATTAATTTAAGCGATACATATTCAAAAAAAGTTGTTTATAACGGAATTCATACACATGCTATTCAGTGATAAGTATGAAAATAATTATAATTCTATATATAAAAATACTAATAAATAAACTATATTCAGCATATTAAAAAGTAATTCAAAAATTTTTGTTCCATATGCTTCTATGTTTCTTAGTATCTTCCATTTATTTTGTCTACTCTTTGGAAACATCCAATTCCTTAAAAAATATGGCGGGAAAAAATTCCTCTAGAACATCTATCGGACTGATAATACTGAGAATAAGATTCATAGTAAAGACCAGCCTGGATTACATGGAACTGAAAGCAATACATGTATGCTTGGAAGAGCCAGGAGACTTGGATAAAGTATTTTTTTTCTGCGATAAAGGCAAGAAAGAATTCTTTTCTATGGCGTGGATTCAAACAAGAAGCACTCCAAAAGAAAATCCCGTATTTGTTCTTTTGTGAGGGTAATGTATTTTTCGCTTTTCGTACAGTAGAATGAAGAGCAGCGTAAGTGAATAAAAATAATTTTTTTCGAACGCAAGAAAAGGAATTTCTAGTAAAGTTGGCACGAAATTCAGGATACAAACAAAGGCGTGTTTAGTGGAGGGGGTGTTTCGTGTCGAAACTATTCTTCTCCGCATTTGACTTCACGCTACTTTGATTTTATGGAAGCAATAGAAAGTCGAACACACTTTTGACATTTAGAAAGAAGACACCGTTTTTTAAGATGTAGAAACTCGGTTAGAATTTTCGGGGCTGATAGCGGTAATTCTAGTGGAGAGAAACTAACAAGAAAATAAGAAGGCCTATGAAAAGTAGTGGTTTGTGGTGGGTGTTGTTTTCGAAAATAAGTGGTGGGTGTTGTTTTCGAAAGTACGAAAAAAATATGTATTCGACTTTCTCTTGCAAACTATTTGTTAAAAATAAATAGCAGTTGCAAAACGGGTATAAAATAGCTGTTTAAATTAGCGGACTGGTTTTACTTTGTTAGGGTTGTTTATGTTACACTTAACTCAATGTTAAAAGACACCCATAAAAATACAAACACTTGCGATCCTATATATTATTTCTGTTGTCAACATTCCATTTCTCAACTAATACAGAGCCTGCGGTGATGAATATTGTATCAGTGGATAGGATTCCTTTTTCTCATCTAATACAGAGCCTGCAGAGATGAATATTGTATCAGTGGATAGGATTCCTTTTTCTCAACTAATACAGAGCCTGCGGAGATGAATATTGTATCAGTGGATAGGATTCCTTTTTCTCAACTAATACAGAGCCTGCAGAGATGAATATAGTATCAGTGGATAGGATTCTTTGCAGACTTTTGTGATAGCAAACTCCGAAGCTATAAATAGCACTATTTCAAACGATTTTAGAACATTTCAATGGCCACTTTGAGGAAGATCGGCTAATCAACACAAGGAATTTCCACGAAGTGACTGCTGATTAGTCTAAAAACTGAAATTAAAGGCTTCATAACTCGGTCAAATTTGGTCGCAGAAGAAATAAACCTTTTTTTTTGTTAAAAATGTTAATGACTGAAGCATTTTCACTAAATATGAGGATGACAAAACAGGGAAACTGTATAAAATTTAGAATTTTCAGCAGTACATGTATTGACAAACAGCATAAAACATAATTCTTTGGGTCATTTAAAGCAATTTTTCCAATTGGAAGTATATGCCAATGTCTAACGGTTTAGAAATTAGCCATTGGTCCATGATTAGTATGGGCACTCTGTATACCTCGTATACGAGAAAAAGAGCAGTAGTGTTATTAACAAACGCAGATAAAATAAAAATATTATTGTTTTAATTTGTATTTATTACTAGGCATGTAATATTACTTGAATTATTCAGTAATTGCTCAAAAATATCCTCTCAAATTAAAAAAAATCTCCATGTGATTAATATCATATAATTCGAATTGCAATCATTCAATTTATACAGCATTTTTGGAGGCTCTCTATACCACGTAAATGGATGTTTAAATATAACTAACACCAGGTTTTATCATCTCTGTATATAATTTTCTTATGAGGTGACAAAAAAGGGTCGAATTTCTGAATCGCCGTTTGGCAACACTTCGCAAGTTTGGTTTGTTTACGACGGCGGAAAGTCTGAGGTAACGATTTTTTTTTTAGTTAAATAGTTTGAACAAAATAAGCTTAAGTTTTGCAGTTTCGATTAGGCAAATGAATGAATGTTTCCTTAATATGTCCTTTTTAGTTAAAAGGTAGAGGAATGTGCTATTCATCTTTCGATTACTCACATTTTTCTGAGTTCTAAAAAACATAAGTGACTACGCAGAGAAAAATGCTGTACCTTTCTTGACTAAATTGTAACTGGAGTGAATCTGTAGTCTTTCTGAGCAACGTAACATGAGTAAATTTAGGGTTTTATTAATATTAAAAAGCTAAAAATACATAATTATTATGGTTTCAATTTTGAATAGTTAATATGAGCATGTTTTAAGCCACTTTTCTCTTTAAATGGTCCTTTTTTAGATAAAAGGTTGTAAAATGGGTTATATCATGTCTTGACAAATTAAATTCTCTGAGGTTTAACACATAAATAACTGCCATGAGAGAAAAGTTATATCTTTCTTGGCTAAATAATAATTTCTGTGAGTGTGAATACTTGTGGCGAAGCTTTTGTCAACAACATTTCATTGAAAATAGGGCATGTTTAAAATTTTGGGAGAATAAAGTTAGGAAAAAAAAACTGTTGAAGATATTGTCAATTGTGTACGGAAAGAAGTTTTAAATGACTGATTTCTGATTGATGCAAATAATTTTGGTTTTTAAACATCTTAGAATTATATATATTATCATTCAGATTTCTTTTTAACATTTACATATAAATCTCTGTGCTGCCATAAGATTTTAATTTTAGCAATTAATGAAAAATTAATTTTAGGAGTTCATGCAATTTCAGATAATTTAAATTTACTTTCAGTAAATAATGTATTTATAATTTCCTATTACTAGCAGAAATGCATAATTGTATGGCGAGCGAGCGAAGAATTACAATGTGAATTCTTGGGGGTTGGGGAGCGAAGCGAGCAGGGGGTATAACCCCCTAGTAACAGAAAATTCTCCAAATTCTTTTCCCTATATATAGCGATCAAGAGAAATATTGTTAACTGAGGTAAATCATAGAAAGATATTCAAATATTTACCCTCCACTGGTATGTATTTTGGATAATTAGAATATGAATTCATTTATTCTACTGTTTCAATATATTGCTATCTATTTAATTACTAAAATTCTTTTATCTTGTTTAATCGTATGATGCACATGTAATCGAATTATGAGAAAAAGCAAAATGACGTCCATTGACTGAGAATGTTATCAGATATGTCGTATCAGAAATGTATTTTGTTTAAATCGAAATTTGATTAGGAAAGTGGTTCCCGATTTTTTATTTCGATTTTTATATATTGCATCGTCATTTTTATATTTTGCCACTCTTATTCAACGCATTTTCTAATACGAAAGTAAGGAATTTAACCAATTAATTTCAAAGAAATAACATAGCTAAGACCACAACTAATGTTTACGACACTCGTAACATAAATAAATGTTCATAGTTTCATATGAAGTGCTGATTATGAACATTTACGAAAATACTAATAATAAAGATTACTGCTTCTCTTTTATAAAAAGTTTTCATTATACTGATCATCATTAAATGTTATGTTGATTATTTATAAATTGAAATGCTAATGTTAAGATTATTCAGGTTTATAAGGCGCACTTCGTTTTTTTTTCTAAAGGTAGACTTACTTCATAAATTTGGTTTGGGGTTCAGGCTTTACTTTTTTGCTTTTCAGAAAAGATGAAACTAACTTTACAGAAATTGTTCCAGAAATAGCGCTTTGCATGCTTTTATTTCTTGCGTGTTCGTTATTTATTGAGAACAGAGTTTGTTATTCATAGGGAAGTATCTTTAGAAATAGAACATAACATTATTGAACGATATATTGTTCCTGTGTTGTCTTGTATCGTATACTATTTTTATTCATCGATATAATATTTGTAATTTTACCTTTTTTAAAATCAGCTCTTTAAATATTCCATCAAATCTTATGTAGAATGGCTAAGCAAATTTTATTTTTTGAAAAAAGTTTATGAGTAAAGAAAATAGTAATTGGGATCCTTTTCAGCTAGAACATAAAAGTATGGAATATGAGATATTAGTAATAACAAATGCAAATTAATATCTATATATTCATGAATATAAGACAGTGATTCATAAAGCATCCCAATGAGAAAAACAATCTTAACATTTTTCGTATTAAATTTACATCATTTATGAGCCTTTACATATTAGTACATGAATTGACACAGACTTTGCGGAAAAGTTATCCATCCGCTCATGAATATTGTTATGGAAATCTTCCAGTGAGTGTATGGGGAAAGCAGTCCAACAAGCTGGATTACTGAAAATTGACGCTTTGTTTAACGAATATTACAGAAACGAATTCGAAACGAAAATATTCGAAACATAGGCATCACGGAAAGAACAGCAATTGCAAAAATTAACAATTCAAACAAACAGCAAATCACTAATAATAACAGTGATAGCGCGAACAACAGCGCTCACCGTCTAACAACTGACCAATTCGCAATGCGAACACGACTCCAATGAGATTATTCCTCATTCGGGCACCGATTTATACGGTATTTATAGTCTTCCCGACGGTACGGGACTTCACACGGAATCATCTGGGAAAGCTGTATATCTCCACTGCTAATAGAGGTAGGAAGAAAATTCTAGTATTTTCGGGATCCTACATTTTGTCGCCATAGTCGGGGGTCCATGTCTTCCATTCCCCTTCCTACAATAGAATCTATGTTAATGTCTCTTTACAACCATAAGACAAGATCTTTCCAACCTTGCGATATTTACTTTACAAGAAAAATGGAATTTACTTACAAGATATACCTTCTAGATGTCTACGTGATATGTTTAATATGCCTTTGTTTGTGTTCCAGACGAGATGTTTCTTGTGTTATTTTCTTTTACAAGGTAATATATAGTTCGATCGATTGTCCTGATATACTGAGCGCTATAAATTTCGCTGTGCCAGTCAAATCTTTAAGAAACCAAAGTTCTTTTCCAAATGTGTATTAAAAATTTTATTATATTAACAGGTTCTCGTTATATAAATTTTATAAGACTTTTAACAAGATCTCTGGTGAACTGGACATTTATCATATGTCTCCTACTATTTTTAAATCGAATTCTTTTCAAATTTTAAATACATGACCTGATTTCTTTTTCTTTTCTTACGCTTGACTACACATATTAAGAATTGTATGAGTTAATTTGGTGTTTGTGTGTGTTTGACTTTTTGACCCTTGCTTTTATAATGGTTTTTTGATTTAATGTTCTAAATTTTTTAAAAAAAATTGTGTAATTGTTTTTTTATAATTTTAATGTGACGGTATGCAACATGGACAAAACACTCAGTGTATTTTCAGTGCTTTTGTAATTGTGTGTTTTCGTTTTAAAATATTTATGTGCTTACATTTTAAAAATTAATGTGATTTTGAGCTTTGAATTGTTGTATTCCTTGCAGTTACTTTTTTTTCTTTGTGTTTTAATTCACTTTGTGGCTTGTGTTCTTTGTATGTTTTTCAGTGGCGAATCCAGGATTTGGGTCTGGGAGGGGCCGAGGTCATAAAAATTTCGTATCGTCATGACGAATGTGAAACCTCAGGGATTATGGAAACCAAAATACTTTAACTTTACAGACTTTACTCACCTGGCAATAAGAATCATAAAGAACACTGCAATACTTTCGAATTTAATAAAAAATGCAATGAAGTAACTAGCCAAAAAATGTCTTCGACCGGTCAACACTACAAGCACAAGTGGAATGACTACAAAAGTCGAAAAATTTTCGAGAATGTCAAGCCAGAAAGCAACGTTGTCACGTTTTTATTATTTTAAAAAGAATGGGGAATTAAGAACAAACAGCTGTAGTAATTTTAAATAAAATCAAGAATTCTGGTTTAGCTCTGAGAGGGGCTGCAGCCCCATAGCACCCCTGGATTCGCCACTGATGTTTTTGATCATGCACTCTGTAAATGGAGTCATCTCTGTAGTGTGCTTTCTTCGAATAAATAAATAAGTAAGCCTAACACTGCTCGAAAGCGACATTCCAGGTCTGTAAAATACATTCGTTCTAATCTCTGCCTTCAAATAAATAAATAAATAAGTAAGCCTAAATACGCTGGAAAGCGACATTCCTGTGCGTAACAAAATATTGTTCTAACTCTCTGCCTTCGAATAAATAAATAAGTAAGTGTCTAACACTGCTGGAAAGCGACATTCCAGGTTCGTAACAATATACTGTTCTAATCTCTGCCTTCAAATAAATAAATAAATAAGTAAGCCTAACACTGCTGGAAAGCGACATTCCAGGTTCGTAACAATATACTGTTCTAATCTCTGCCTTCGAATAAATAAATAAGTAAGTAAGCCTAACACTGCTGGAAAGCGACATTCCAGGTTCGTAACAATATACTGTTCTAATCTCTGCCTTCAAATAAATAAATAAATAAGTAAGCCTAACACTGCTGGAAAGCGACATTCCAGGTTCGAACAATATACTGTCTAATCTCTGCCCTCGAATAAATAAATAAGTAAGCCTAACACTGCTGAAAGCGACTCCAGGTCTGTAAACAATATACTGTTTAATCTCTGCCTTCAAATAAATAAATAAATAAGTAAGTCCACACTGCGGAAAGCGACATTCCAGGTTCGTAAAAATATACTGTTCTAATCTCTGCCTTCGAATAAATAAATAAGTAAGCCTAACACTGCTCGAAAGCGACATTCCAGGTTCGTAACAATATACTGTTCTAATCTCTGCCTTCAAATAAATAAATAAATAAGTAAGCTAACACTGCTGGAAAGACATTCCAGGTTAACAATATACTGTTCTAATCTCTGCCTTCAAATAAATAAATAAGTAAGCCTAACACTGCTGGAAAGCGACATTCCAGGTTCGTAACAATATACTGTTCTAATCTCTGCCTTCAAATAAATAAATAAATAAGTAAGCCTACATCACTCGAAAGCGACATTCCAGGTCTGTAAACAATATACTGTTCTAATCTCTGTCTCTTGAATAAATAAATAATAATAAGCCTTAACACTGCTGGAAAGCGACATTCCAGGTTCGTAACAATATACTGTTCTAATCTCTGCCTTCAAATAAATAAATAAGTGTAGCCTAACACTGCTGAAAGCGACATTCCAGGTTGTAACAATATACTGTTCTAATCTCTGTCTTCAAATAAATAAATAAATAAGTAAGCCTAACACGCTGGAAAGGCACATTCCAGGTCTCAACAATATACTGTTCTAATCTCTGCCTTCAAATAAATAAATAAGTAAGACTAACACTGCTGGAAAGCGACATTCAGGTTCAAATAAATATACTGTTCTAATCTCTGCCTTCAAATAAATAAATAAATAAGTAAGCCTAACACTGCTGGAAAGCGACATTCCAGGTTCGTAACAATATACTGTTCTAATCTCTGCCTTCGAATAAAAATAAATAAGTAAGTAACTAACATGCTGGAAAGCGACATTCCAGGTTCGTAACAATATACTGTTCTAATCTCTGCCTTCAAATAAATAAATAAATAAATAAGCCTAACACTGCTGGAAAGCGACATTCCAGGTTCGTAACAATATACTGTTCTAATCTCTGCCTTCGAATAAATAAATAAGTAAGCCTAACACTGCTGGAAAGCGACATTCCAGGTTCGTAACAATATACTGTTCTAATCTCTGACTTCAAATAAATTTTCTTTTGGTATTGTTAAGTGTGATACTAGCTTTAAATGACTAACAGATCCTGATCCTGATGAAACAATACATAATACACAACCTACCAGATTCTAATAGCAGAAAACTTTAAATATATTGGCAATTTAAAACTAGTTCATACCCACCATGAAAGTCCTAGTAATACAGAAATAACAGAAAATACTGGCTATGCCTGTGTATCTTTTCCAGAAGTTGTTATATGATGAACCAGCAAGGAAATTTATAATGAAAATTATATCAATTTTTTTTATATGGCTAAATTTTCAAAAACTGTAACTCTGAACCTGTGGGATAGGGCAAACTAACAAAACAGGAGGCCAAAAGTCAAACAAAAGAAAGTGATGAAAGAAGTAGGTAAAAAAAACTAATCATTGAACTCAAAACGAGGATGTAAAAATCTGTGGATTAAGAATAAAATGCAAATGCATAGAGCAAGCAAAAAGAATTTGGATACCAGTTATTTAAGTTTCTAAAATTTATTAATCCAATTGAATCCATTAGAAAAGGACGATAAAATCTCATATAGAGAGGTTGGTTTCATGTTCCAAATACTGAAAAATGGTAGTCTGATCCATTTTAAAATTTTTGCTCTCTTTCTATAGAAATAGCATATCAAACTTGAAATTTTTATTCGAATGTCAGGTTCTTTTCTCCTTGGAATGTTTTATGTTTTTTATTGTTATTACTTTCTCGTATACGATGTTAATCACCTGACTGCTTATCCCGCGATTTCCGCAGGTTGGAATTAACTTTGTTTCCTGCTGCTCCCTTCTCAAACTAATGGGTTTACTTCGTACTTTTAAACGTTGAATCCTATTATACTAATAAAACCTTGCATGTAAATAACAATTCGCTTCGTTTAACGGTATTTGAACATATTTTCAAACGTTGCATCTAAACAGTAATTTTAAAAAATTCGGCATTCAGAATGTTAACAAAGAGAATGCAAATAATCTTCAAACAATTCCACCTCGTGATTTTCATAAATTTTCACATTTTAGACCTCCTTGAGAACAAAAATCAGTTATTCGAATTATCTCTGCTTGTTAATCCATTTGTGTGTGTGCGTGAGCACGATACGTCGAAAACGAAACAAACTACGTTACCACTGATGGTCAAACTACTGCCGCGGTAGAGGTTCTATCTGGCCAGACGCAGATTTTAGCCCTTAAATGTGCAGTGTTGCCTTTAAGCCTTGACATGCTAATATTGGCGACAAAGTTGGCGACTTTGGTGACAAAAGGAATTTTCTAGAAAAATCCTGAACTGTGGACCTATTTCTACTGGGAGCCAGTAACTTCATGATCTTTCTGGAGATTACGTCACTTCCTACGTAATGGCGTCACTTCCTGTTGAAAAAGTATAAAAACATGCTCTCAAACCAAAAGCTGTGTCTGAGATTTATTGGTGATCTCTGTTGTGAATTTGTACAAGATCTGTCTAGTTTTGTTTCCTGTGATACATTAGTGTTTCTGCTGAAAGCCTTGTGGAATAAAGAGTCATTTACTTTTTTATTATACTGCTACTTAACCTGCATTCACGTACACCCACATTACAATTTTTTTTAACAATATTGAAAATTTTACTAAATCATTTTACAACATAGATTTGGCAGCCTGAGTGCTGATAAAAAATTAAATATAAATTTATGTTTTTCACTTGAGGTTGCATCTTGTTTCCTTTGTCTGTGCGATTGAGAATAATATATTTTATTCTACAATGTTGAAGGAGATTCCTTATCCGTATTATTAGTTATTAAAATCCATCTGCATTTGACATTATAGAACTTTATCAAGGGAATTTTTTTTCTGAAATAAAGCCCAGTTTTGTGAGTCGGAACAAACTGTTTTTAACCGTAAACCATACTTAAAACAAAATAGAATTTTTTAAAGTTTTTTCCCGCATGTTTTATTCAAAAATTGAAAGTCAAAAAACATTTTTTAAATCAATTTTTAAAAAGTCGGACTTTTAAGGGTTCAAATAATCTACATAAATAAAACTGATAAACCAAAAATTTTTTACGCTATAAAAATTTAAACTATTGAATAAATTATCCTCGAATTTTGCTCGCAAAGGCTATGAATCATAAGACAGGTTTTAGTGAAGGTTTTGCGAATATTAAATAGTTTATTTTTTTCGTCAAATTTATTTTATAAAGAAGATCTCAAATTTATTTTATAAAGAAGATCTCAAATTATTTTCTCGTATTTTTGTCTTTAGCGATATTAATTTCTAAAAAAGTAACATACGATAAGAGGGTTTTGTATATTTTACTGTTTAATTAGTAATTAATTTTTACATTTAAGATATTAGACATGAAACTATTTTCATCCCGAGCAACGCCAGATATATCAACTAGCAGTATAACAATTTAAAATAAAAGCCTTATAATCAGTATTTGCCAGCTCGAACTAGATTGTGGGGAACTTTTATAAATGTTTTGACAGCTTCATTTATCGCATTAGCATTAACCCTTTCGAGTTCATTGGTTTCGCAGCGAAACCACACATTGAGCATTTTTTTACTGCGCATGGGCGAAATGTAACGTAATTCTTCTTTCATAACTTAAGAGCAAGATATATTGGCCAACTTATATAAAAATTCCAGTTCTATACCGTTACTATTCACAAAGATATTGGCATTGCAAGAGCTAAATTGCTTTCGATCTCTGAGAGAAACAAAATGATGAGGATTCTTGCACAAATCGTACTTTTGAAATTGAATCTTCGAAAGTTTTATTTTAAAGTATTGAATTTTATGAAGGTTGAATATCCTGAATACTCACGTATACTTATAAATTAAATGCATTATTTAACCCTCTGAGCGGCGCAAACGTCTTTTACGTTTTTCATGTTCAGTTCAAAAGCGGATAGCTCGTATTTATATGTACATTTTCTTAAACAATCATGGATTAAAGTGTTCTTAAGATTTCAGAGATATCATTAAATGCAAAAAAGATCGATTCATTTACTTTAAAGCTAAGTTTTCTAACCTGATAGCTAAAAGTGCAAAATAATTGGGCGCTCAGAGGGTTAAATTGCATTTCGATGATAACTTATTCGGAGGAAAAATAGCCCGATACCATTATTTGGTTTCACCGTGAAACCACAAGTTTCTTGAAAACAAAATATGCTGAAGTTTTTTCGTTTACATATTTATGATCAGCTAGCTACATGTCTAATACTCATTTTTGAAATAAATTTAGTAATTTTCAAAACGAAACATGTAGTGAACTTGAAAAGTTTAAATATTTTCTAACTACAATAGAACCCCGCTAATCCGAACTGATTGGGACCGGTGCCTGTTCGGATTACGAAAATTTCGGATTACCCGAAATTCCGATAAAAATAGAAAAGAAAAAGATGTGTGCTAAAAAAATGTAAGTTATAAGTACTCAGTACTACTATCTCTTGAATTCTTTTATTCAAAAGTAATAGAGAGAGAATATGTCTCCCCTTTTCATTAGAATAATGGATGTGCTCCTGTACGAAGTGACCTTATCTTACGGCGAATTGCATTAGTTTCTTCAATGTGTACAAAATTATGCATGCTGAAAAAGTACTTTTTTGTTTGTAGTATGTATATTTAAATCTTTTCATGTAATCTTTTCAATTACGTATAATATTCGAAAATAAAATCGGTTCGGATTAACCGAAATTTCGGATTAGCGGGGTTCTACTATAGTATTTTTTGAGCTCTTATTGAGATTTATAATAAATTATTATTGGCCCGAATTTTTTTTTCTTTTATGGCCCGTTCTTAAAAAAGTTTGTACTTCTCTAAGCTATGTGGATGAACTCTGAGAGGTGATCTATACACCAAAACTATGGATCTGTTTCAATTTTTAGATACAATTTCTCAACGGAATTATCCGGCATTTTGTTCGGCTGTATGTGAACAGGATGACTCAAAACTGAACATAGGCAGACAAATGAAATTTTGGTCTATTGTCTATGCATCTCCAATTTTAATTAATTTCGAAAATTATTTTTATGTATTTTTCATAATAATATTTTTCCTTGTTTTAGTTATTGCATTTATACACTGCGTTGTGACGATATAAAATAAATTTTTGTGTATTATCGTTACTACAATTAAGAGTAAAGTTTTAAAAATAATCTACAGAGCGATGAATCAAATCTAAGACATTATCATAGTTTAGGATTAGAGATTCGAATTTCGTTTAAAGTTTTTGATAAGTTAATTAATTAACTTTTACTTTTTCAGACATGACACATTTCCGCGGAAACGCGGATTTCCGCTTTTTCTGCATCGGATTTTGTCATTCTTATTTTTTTATTATATAATAATTCTACAATATTTTTAACATCTTAAGCACTTTTTGTATAAATTTATTTATTTTATTGTTAGATTAATTAAACTTATTTTACTTTTCGGTATTTATGTTTGGTACGATTCCGTATTTAAGAAGTGCAGCGTTTTTTGTTCCAGGCCTGTATCATGTCTGCTTTTTGTTTGGTGCAATACAGACAAATCTGGCTTTTCCTTAGAGATGGCGGTTATTCAGGTTTTTTTCACCTCCGGTTTAACCTGGAGTTTATAACCACGCAAAATAACTGGTTTTTGAAATAACCAATTTTCGGTTCTTCTGGGGGGAAAAAACTCCGTTTGTAGACACATTTTTTTTATTAATATTGTTTTTACAGGAAATCGGCCAATATTTATCTGTTCATAAAGACTCTTTCAGTAATCAGCCAGCCAACAGACGCTTCGCGGAAGCGGTTGCCGTTGATTGGGCTAAGATGATGAAATTCAAAGCTTCGCAACTTGGTAAATTTTAGTCTATTCGAACCTAAAGTCGAGCCCATTTTCTGATCCAGTGTTTTTACCCGGTTAATGGATTTAAAAAAAAATAGCCTGTTATAACCGGGACAAAAAAAATAAACGAAAAACCGGTTAATCGAAAGAAGAAAACCGGCTTTCGGTTAAAACAGGTTAATTCCATCCCTAGTACATCTTATTTAATCGGTTATTTCATGCTAAATTATTACTTTCTAAATCAGATATTAGCAGTATTAGAGCCTCTCATTTATAACCGGGTTAAAAAAAAAAAACGGTTAACCGAAACAGAAAACCAGATTTCGGTTAAAACCGACAGGTTTGTCCTATCCCTACTCTTTCCGACTAGCGCCATTAATCCCTACAAATCAACCATTGTGCGTCTACCAATTAAAAACATCTATGGCAATTCTTTTATTCCTTTTTAGCAGTTCACTTTGGTTGGATATAAAAAACAATCCAGACCGATTAAATCCTTTAAAAGGGCGATTAAAACAGTCCCGATCCGGTCAAAGCGGAAGTCCCTATTCATTAAATAGGGTTTTCGCATCGGTATTGACAAACTTTTAACCGGCGGCTTTAACGCATTAGCCCAGTTTGGCAAACTTTTTCTTTTGATCCCGGCTAGTCAGAGGCTAAATTGGATTATAATGCCACTGTCTGTCCAGGATGCGGACGGCTTTCCGACTCGCTGCAACGGACGCAAAGCTGTAGGGGTTTCTTCTGACGCTAATTGGATTAGGAATGGGAGACAGATGAATGAAGATAAAGGCGGAACAATTCCGGATAAAACCGTTCAGTTTTAAAATATCTCCCTGCTGACGAATTTTCTAATTTCTTTAATAAATCAAACTTCTTAGCCTGACTCTTTACAACTCAACTACTCAAAAATAACAGAAAAAATACCTGGCGTTTTTACAGCTTAATAATAAAGCATATATTTTAGATTTTCGAAAATTTAATAATAAAATGAAAAATAATGACACAATTGCTGACTTACTATGTCAAAATTACAAAATATTTTGCGTAACTAAGAAGATATTGTTCAGAACAATCTTACCTGTTAACCCTTTATAAGGCCGTGGTAAGTACACTACTTCATCAATTTTTAAATACATTTTTTAAGGTTGGCATAAATTCTGGCCTAATTTTTAGATGAAACAAAAACCAGGATGTTCCTTTTTCTTTTCTCAAACCATAATGAAGTGTCTGGATTTGATAATTAATAAATAACTAACTAAATTTTTTAACAAAAAATTAATGTCATCGAATACTCTAAATGTTTTTTTTAAAAAAATGAATCTCAATCCCAAAGCCATTTTACTGTAACACCTCCAAAAAAAATGGTCATTTAAAGGATTAAGCTATTTAATACAGTTCAAACAATGAATTGTACTAGATAACGCGTAGAAATATTTTTTCGATTTTCCCAATATCGTCGCACACGGCGAGTCACTTACTAGCAACTAACGCCATCTGTGTTTGAGAAAATGTACTAAAATTGCATAGATTGGTCTGTACCTGTGCTGTAATTTTGATTTAAAATAGGTGCTTGTTTTCGATTTTGTGAGCGCTGAAATAGTTTGTAATAGAACTACCTTACTGCTCTATAAATGGCTAAAACATAATAACGGATCCAATGGAGAATTTTTACTTTCTCGCCAGAGCCTTATTAACCCTGGGCCTATGGACGAGTTTTCTGTTTTGGTATTTACATTAAAATGCCTTAATCATGTAATTCCGGTGTAATGCTAAGTCAATGGAAGCTTCAAAGCGGGAGTTCAAAAGTAAAGCAAATGAACTCAAGGTTTTTAATATAAGTAAACTAAACAGAAAATTCACTTATAGGCAATGTAGGTTTCGGGATTCCCCATCCCAACTTCCAAAAACTGATATTTTTTACTGATTTTAAATTAATATCCACATAAGCAGTGTTTCAGTAATAAATATTATGATGAACTGCAGTAACAAAGCTTTTTTTGTGCATCATCTCTCAAAAATTGATTTTACTATCCCAGTATAAAAGATTAAAATTTAGAAGTAGTTTTAAATAAAATGGTTGAAAAAATTATACAAAATTTTTGTAACACTATTTCTTATACAAAATTTGTCAGGACTGCTGAAACATTGATCTGCTAACGAATTTGAAAACATGAAAAAAAAAAAATCTCAAGAAAGACAGTGGCGGATTTTGTCAATATGAGGCCACAGGCGCAAAACTGACTTGAGGCCCCTACCTCGCAAATTCGCCGTCAGTTTAGCTCTTCGATAAACGTCGAATAGATTTGAGGCCTCCTACCCCACTCTATATCGAGAATTTTCCGTCGACATAGTACTGCAATATACGTCGAATAGGTTTTGAGGACCCTGGGACTACCCAATTTTGTTATTTCCCCGACATCTTAGCTCTACTGTGTATATAGAATGGGCTTTGACGCCCCCTGGATTCTCGAGGCAAGAGGAGAGCGCCTCTAACGCCCGTGCGAAAAACCGCCATTGAAGAAAGAACGTTCTGAAATGTAAGCAATACTTTAATTTCTGTAAGTCCCATAACACAGCTCTTATAAATCAAATGAAAGCCCTGAAAATAATTTTAAAAAATAATAATCTCGGGCCCCCGAAAGTTGCGGGGCCCATAGTTGTTTATATTGCCTGTTTAGTAATCCGGCCCTGTTTCTCGCATATGCATCAAGCAAGAAAAATATACTCTGTTGTGTTCGATCTCTAGATTTAGATCAGTTTCTTCGTTTTTGATCTTTCTGAATCCAATTAGAACAATTTTTAGAATTTTGTCTGTCTTCTCGATCTATCTCTGATCACGATAAATAAAAAACGAAAGGAGATAGGAAAAAAATGAATGTCGTTCTTTACAACAAATTTTGTAGATATGTATCAAATTTGTATGAAATCCTTCAACTGGAAGTCAATGTCTGTCAATATGAAAGTAAACACGATAATTCAAAAAAATCTCTCTAGCTTAGATGATTGAAATTTGACCAAACCCTGAAAGGCCCAGTGCTGCCTTTAAGCAAATATCCCAATTTTGACTTAATAGCCTTCGTGTTGCTTCAAAACGGGACGTTAATATAACTAAACTAAACTAAACTAAACCCAATTTTGACTTCTAAAATCTTGAGAATAAGACTGATGCCAGTTGTTTCCAATAGAATACATACTGAAATTTTTATTAAATCAATTTACAACATATAGAGATTGCAGCCTGAGGACTGATGAAAAATAAAAATAAATTCATGTTTTTCAATTGAGGCTGCATTTTTTTTGCTTTGTTTGTACGCTTGAAAATGACATATTTTATTTTACAATCTTGAAGGAAATTCCTTATCTGTATTATTATTTATTAAAATTCATCTGTGTTTGACAGTATAGAATTTTATCTAGGAAATGCTTTTCTGAAATAAAGCCCAATGTTGTCAGTTGATAGCAAACTGTATTTTAGCCATAAACCATACTTAAAACAAAATAGGACTTTTTAAAGTGTTTCCCCCTTTTTATTCAAGAAATGAAAGTCAAAAAGCATTTTACAATCAATTTTTTAAAACATCGGGCTTTTAAGGGTTATGGTTTTATCACCAGAATATTAGATCTGTGTCAAATTCGTTAGCTTGTTGACTGCGTAGTTTATTCGTGTGTATTTGAACGTGATAAC
>BGPR01005212.1:68913-80844 GCA_013235015.1 Araneus ventricosus | reverse complement strand
TTTCATACATTGAGGCCAGTTTTCGGCATTCCATAAAATGCCTAGGCGTTCTATAGAATACCGGCTTTCATAGACTGCCGGTAACATAGAGATTCATTTAAGTCTCGAGGTCAAATTTTGATTGATTGTAATACTTTCGCTACGTATACTTTGTATGCGAGAAAGTAAAAAACTAGTTACACCCAACCTAAGAATACTTCAAATCTTATTACAGCACCTTTTGTGAATCGAGCTCCGTCTTAAACTTAATTTTTCTCTTCCACTATCTAAACAGGGGAAGTAATTTTAATTAGAACCAAAGTCACGTCACTGCCTTTTTCGGCCATTATAAAAAACGCTTTATTGATTGAGTCTCGCAGAAGCCAAGAAAAGAATCTTTTCAGAAACGCCCGCGTGTTATTCTTTAATTTTCTTATCAACTTATCAACTTTTATAATCTCTACAAGTACGTGCTTCACTTCCATTTTACTTGTTATCTTGAAAAGTATATTGAGTTATTTTTTAAAATAACCATTTGCCTCCTGCGTACAAATCTTCCATCAGACTTTTAAAAATTTTTTAAGATGACAACAAATATTGTCGGGGTTTTTAAGATGGTTTAAAATTGATCCAGTGACGAACATTATAATATTGCACATTAAACCTTTCACTATTGCAAGTACAGATGCCATGTAAGTAATACATTTTTACTTTTTCGTAAGCGAAGTGTATGCAGAGAAAGTGTTATATTCAGATTAGATCGTAATTCGATCTTGTCATTAGATCGCAATTCGACAGTGAGATTAGATCGTAATTCGATCTCGAGATTCGATCGTAATTCGATCTTGTCATTAGATCGCAATTCGATCGTGAGATTAGATCGTAAATCGATCTTGAGATTTTGAGGAATCGTCTGTTTTTCAGTCTGAAAAAAAAACATTTTTAGAAGTATGTCTGTGAACATGATAACTCAAAAACGAAACGAGATATATGAAGGGAATTCGTTTTATGGTCTTTACACCAAATGAATATCTCTATCAAATTTTGAACAAACTCTTTAACGAGAAGACTGACTGTTTGTCTGTCCATTTGTATATGTCCCATGTCCATCCAACAGGTTCAACAGCTGTAATGGTTGTAGGCGCAGGAACATGGGGCGACGTTCTGTCCATTTGTATATGCGCATGATATCTCAGAAACGCAACAAGCTGCTGTTTGTTTCAGAAACCCGCGCCAATCACTTTTGGACGATTTTACTTCGCAGAGGGGTGATACGCAGTGAGAAAGAAGAGCTATGGTCTAGAATTCTTTGTTAGGCGCATTTTATTTTAGGTATTCTTTTCCAATTTTGAAATTTGCTTTCTTTGTGAACCGCACTATTTTGTTTTAATTCGAAACTTGTGAAATGATTCTATATATTGTCAGGCAAAATATAAACATCTCCTCCTCCATCTTCCATCTCACCCCTATTTTGGTCAATTCAAAGCCGACTGGGGCATGCTCAAAAGCGCGGAGGATTTCCGCATTTGGAAACAGGCAGAAGATGTACGTGGGTTCTTCCAGCAAAATATAGACATATACGAAGTTTTTGACCAAATCTATCGAAGCAAAGACTGTTTGTCTATGAATTTGTATGCAAACACAGTAACTCAAAATCATTAAGCGTTACATTGTTGAAATATGGCATTAAGTCTTCACATCAAATTTGTAGATGTGTAAAAATTTGGAACATAATCTGTGAAAGGAAATGGGTATATATATATATATATATATATATATATATTTTATTCGATGTTCATAACTATGTGCGAAGTATAACATCAACATAGGTACTAAGACTATTTTATCTCGCTCGTTTATATTTAATTATACTAGAAAGTCGAATGGAGAACACTAACGATTTTTCTTCTACCTATGAGCTGGTAGGGGAAACAAGCAGTGGCGGATTTTGGCAATATGAGGCCACAGGCGCAAAATTGTTTTGAGGCCCTTCTACCCTATGTGGTAAATTCGGCGTCGGCTTAGCACTGCAATATACATCAAATAGATTTTGTGGGCTCCCTATGGTCTCGAAGTACGAGGCGATCTCCTCTAACACCTGTTCGAAAAACCGCCCTTGCCTGCGCTTGTCAGAAGCATTGCGCCCGAACTCGCCGCTCCAAATATTGCTCTCGACGGAGGGTTAACTTGAATATCTCTACTAATAATAAAGGAAATGTACGTCTGGGTGTGTGTCTGTGTGTTGGTCCTCTACGGGGCAGACCGGTAGGCCTAGAGTTACGATATTTGGCACAAGCATACTTTGAAAGGTGGGAATGTGCACCTCGGAGCCCTTTTTTCAAATTTTAATTAATTAAAAATTAAGCTAAATTTTGGCGTTTTCCTTAATAACTTCCGAAATTATTACAGGAAAAATTATTTTCACAGCATCCGAAAATTTAAAAAATTATCTTTTCAATTATATCAATTAAGTTGTCGTACGGTTTTTTTTCTCTCAACTTAATAAATTTTAAAAAAATATTTTTTGGCAAATTTTCAACGATACTTTTGATTGTTGCAACGCATTTCAAACCGTTTTCATTGTTTAAATAAATATTTAATTGCGAGTTTTTCTTCCATTGTTGAAAGCTTAGAAAATATCTTGCTAGATTTTATTTTCTTCTTTTATTTGATCAATTTTTCTGTAAAACCTGTAAAGGAAATCCTCAAGATAGCAAGTAATCCAGTAAACTGAAAGATTACCTTTGCTATGTTTTAATTCTTTTTATCGGCGTGTTTTAAGCCAATTAGCATGTTGCTTGACGTAAAATGTGCCGCGCAAATTTAAGGTTGAAATCAAATGTGTATTTAACGTTAATGCAGACAAGGAACAGAACAAGTGCAAGGATACGAAAAGAACGCGGATTAAATGTTTATAGAAATTTGAAGTGTAAAACTACTTTGTTAAGGGATCCATTAATATAATTTTATGCATAAGAGATTCAACTGAAATTTTATTTCCGGCGATCAAGTTGGTCCCCAAAGCCGGCTAGTAGAACATAAGTGTAGCCTGCAAAAAAACTTTTGAATTCTTTTTACACTCATAACATATCCGACTTACATACTGTAATTAGATGCAAAATAGTAATAGATGTTCATGGCTTAAGCGATAAAATCGTTATTCGAAACGGCATTCCTCCCCTTTAAATCGGTTAACCGGGTTTGTACTGTATTAGCAAAATATGTACCGAAGTGAATCAAACTCGATTTTTGCATGTAAAATACTCTCCCTTTTTTAAAATTGAATTAGAAAATAGAATTTTCCTTTTTTGCATTTTTATAAAAATTTTCTATTTCACAAATTGTTTCAACTTTCTCAACTAAGGTTATTCCACCGACAGCGGTTTCAGAATTGAATACAAAAATAGCTTTAACAAAGGAAAGCATTGTCTAAAATAGAAATTAGCTACAACAAACGTTAACATTATTGATTTTGGAGTATCCATTGTTCCATATCATTTTAGAGACATAGTTTTAAACAACGCTTTTTTCATAATCTAAATAATGTCCAAAAGCATTATTGCTGAGATTTATTCGAGGAAAACATCTTTTCTCGGTCATTTTGAAAAGTTTTGTGGAATGTTGTTTTTTCTTCTGACGAAATTAAGCCATCTTTTGAAGTTTGCAGTCTTCTTTTTAGTACAGGTTAGTAACGAATATTTTCTGCAAACACTGGACATTTTGTAAACATACTATAAAAAACTTCATTTATAATTATTAAAAGTTCCTTAATTCTTCGGTATCCAAAAATTCTCTATAAGCTCCATAGGCTCATAAGCTTTATTTCCTTAGCAAGGTAATTGTAATATTTTCTTACATGAAAATTTAATTTTCTTCAAGACAGTTCAATCCGTCAGGTTAATGAATTGTTTTTTTCTCTGATGATTTCATTTCCATTAACTTGAGCTAGCAGGTAACTTCATTCGGAGTGTGTCAAAGTAATTCTCGTCATGGTTTTATTTGCATTTCTTTTATTCACGTGTGAACAGCTCAATCCATACTGATACGGCAGTTCTTTTCCTCATAATTTCCTTTAGTTTATCTTTGCTAAGTAGATAGTTATAATCGGATTTTGTCAAAATAATTGATTTCATGATATAATTTTAATCACGTTTATTCACCTGTGAATAGATCATTTCGTACTGATGCAACGGATATCCGAAAGGCAAAAAATCACCTGAAATTGAGTTTTTTCTTTTAGAATATAATTACCAAATGCATTATTTATATCCATGTGTAGAAAGAAGTTTTAGTACTTTATGGTTACCAAGGCCTCAGACAAAACCCACCCAAATCTCAGCGGTAACTCTCCGAATACTAGCGTTAATTCTCATCACCAAATCATAAGGACGAATGATAACCCTAACAGAATTGCACCAACCTTCAAGCTTGGAACGATTGGGACCTCGCCAACACAATAGTATGTAACCGAAGTATACAATGAGAAAGTATTGCAACTGTCAAGAAATTCGACCTCATCATTTCCATGAATCTCGAAGTTTCAAACGCTCTCGACTTCCGAAAAACACATTTGTTGGTCTCTGAACATGAATGCCGAAAAACGCAATGAGGTACACTCATGAAATTTGGTGGAGGCCCTTTTAATTAGATTTGCAACTACATCTGTTAATGAAAAGTTTGTCTGTTTGTCCGTCCACAGACATGTGAAGACGATAATTCAAAAACGCAAATAGTTAGATGCATGAATTTAAACATTATGGAATTTTCTTTAGAATTGTAGATCTCTGTCAAATTTCAGACTCAATGCGTCACAGAGTTGACTGTCTGTTGGTCTGTATATTTAAGGTTATGTGAACGTGATAACTCAAAATCGCAACAACTTATACAAATGAAAGTTGTCAAGTGGAATTGTTAATAATACTGTAGGTGTGCATGAAATGTTGGACCCAATCTGTGGAAAAGAAGATACCCAAAAGTTTTGTTGAAATATTCAATTTTCTACACCGTAAAATAATACTTGCGCGAACTCAAATTTGCGGAATTGCAAATTTTTCTTATGGGCATTAAGAATTTAATACAAATGATAAATCCTGAATGAAACTAATAACAGAAATAAAAAGAACATTTATCCATTCTTTACTAAAAGTGAAAGAGGGAACAATGCTAGAAACTGACACGTCTTTCATATAGTTGATAGAGTTGTCGATCTTACTGAGATGATAGTCAGTGAGCTTTCGAGGATGCGTGGGAAAATCTCTACTACAGAAGCCGACACCTCAGAAACAGATCCATCAAAAATACAAAAGACAGTTGCAAGTTTGACCGGAGGTCTCGGTTCAGTTATATATATAGTATGCAAACAATCAATGATTTGAACAATTTTTTTTATAAAATTATTATTAAAAAAGAAAGCAGAATTAAAACTGGACAAGAAAAAAATTTTTATACAAAAATTAAAATGAATAAAAGAATTTAATTGAAAATAGAAAAATTAGAAAAATTACGACAATGTTTAAGATGCGCGCCATTGCAGCAGCATAACAAAAAACAGAGAACAACAGACAGATATACCAATAAAGCCAAAATTATAAAAAAAGTAATACAAGCAATCCTATAGTAATTTGAAGTAAACGAATACGTTTCGATACGAAACGAACGTTTCGTTTATTTCAAATTACTATAGGATAGCTTGTATTACTTTTTTTTAAATTTTGGCTTTATTGGTATATCTGTCTATATATATATATCAATTTCCTAAGAGGAAATTTTGTGTCAGGGCAAAAAAAAAAAAATTAAGAATTGTCCGATTTTAATGAGTCGTCAACATCGAAATATATCTATTTTGTGCAACACTTTTGTTTTAATATGTGCTTTAGTGTATGAATATATTTAAAAACTGCATTTTTCATTATATACTATCCTTCCTAACATCTGTTTGCCTAGCTACTGCCAGATATTAATTAAAATTTGCATGTATTTATGTGCAAAGTCAGACTAGAGTAAGTTGGGGAGTCCCCCCAACCTACTCTAATGCGACTTACGCGCACTTTGTCAGTCTTATCGCGTAACTTCTGTGTATTACTCTACTGTGAAGCACGAAATGCTCCATATGGTGTTAACACAAGAGAAAATCCTTTGATTAATATTAGCTACTTACTAATAGTTAGAAATCAGAATGAATCCGGAGCAAATAGTCAAAAATTGGGACTTTTTTGGCTGATTCTGGATATGTGCTCAATTTTTTACCAAATAAGGTTGATACGAAAAGCAAAACCAATTCTTTATTTACAATTAAAAAGAATGGATTTCATTCTACGAAGTAGCTGTGAATCATTAAGAAAATTATGCAGTAACTAGTGGAATTGTTGAGAGAAAATCATGAGTGTGTTACACACTTCAGCTTTCACATTTCATCTTTTTTTCCGTGAAATAACTAGATATTTTACGAAATATCTGAATTATACACTTTGATGTCACATACAATGAAACACTTATCTGTATTCACAAGGAAGTTGTAGTGTGGTATTCATTTAATTTTACATTTTCTATTTATTCTTTTCATGAGGAAAGATAAATATTTCATGATTTAGTTAACACTTTCATTTAATGCTCTATTTTCATTCTAACGTTGAATTTGTATTGAAATACTAGTATATTTTCTGTTTATTCCATTCATGAGGAAAGCTAAATATTTCGTGATTTAGTTAAGCCCCTCATTTAATGCTTTATTTTCCTTCTAAATTTGAATTTGCATTGAAATACTAGTATATTACATTTTCTGTTTGTTTCTTTCGTGGGGAAAACTAAATATTTCATGATTTAGTCAACCCCCTCATTTAATGCTTTATTGTCATTCTAAACTTGAATTTGTATTGAAATACTGGTATACCACATTTTTTTTCCTTTCATGAGGAAAACTAAATATGCCCTGATTTAGTTTACCCCCTCATTTAATATTTTGTCATTCTAATCCTGAATTTGTATTGAAATACTAGTATGCTACATTTTTTTTTCTTTCTTGAGGAAAACTAAATATTTTATGATTTAGTTACGCCCCTCAATTAATGCTCTATTTTTATTCTAAACTTGAATTTGTATTGAAAATACGAGTATCCTCTCAATTTTCCAAGTCGTTGTTCTGATGTTTGTGTCTAGTCTTTATTTGAATCTATCTTTTATGTATCAAAAATATAATTACATAAATTAGTACATTTCTTGAGAGTAATTTCAAATGCAGCATTTCTGAAAATTTAAACAATGAACCTCCACAAGAAAAATGCAATTTAAATTGAATTAAAAAAAACAAAGTTGTCCTACCCGATCCCTCCCCCCGACTAAAAATTTTGGACCGTCGCGAGTGTTATTGATATTGTCTTAGCAGAAAACTGCAATACGAGAGGGTCAAGAATGCAGGCGAAATAAAATTCGCCAAGTCAGTAAAATAGCGCCAAGTTTAAGAAGGTTATGCGCCGTAAAATGCGTCTTAACCTTTTCCGGCACAGTGGTCGCAAAAGAGGACACCAACTTTAAAATTTTCTAAACAAATCCGTTTCAAATTTGAAACCCGGAAAATTGCAGGAAAAGGCAGCTGATAGTTCTCTTTTTAGAATGTAGATGGCAGCACAATGAAATTCTGCTTTCATTTCGGAAAAATTATAGATTTAAAATGGCAAAATTTCTTAACTCGGAGATAGGAATTTTTTTTGAGTTCTTTATCTTCACAATTTTAGCAAATTTACTCGACAATTTTCCTCCGATATTTTTGAAATTTTAATTTATGATTTTGTGTGGGATTTAACATTAATTTTTGAGAGTATCAAGATGGCTGTGTCCAAAGGGGTCCTCATATGACGGAGTGTCCCCAAAGAGGAAAATCTCGAGTTCGAATTTTTTGACGATTACAAAACTTTCTCTTTGTATACTTCGTATACGAGAGAGTAATAAATATTTTTTAGGAATGCTCTGTTTCGAGTTTGTTAGGATCAACACAAAAGCATTTCAATAGTAAAAAGAATATTGTTGCCATTTAAACAATAAAAGCCAGATTATTGTTTTTCGTCATTTTTACTTTCTTGTATACGAAGTATACAGAGAAAGTATTGTAATCGTCAAAAAATTCGAACTCGAGATTTTGACGAATCTCCACGTTTTAGACCTCCCTGATTCCGAAAAACACAATTTTGGAATTATGTCTGCCTGTGTGTCTGTATGTCTGTGAACACGGTAACTAGAAGCTATTAGAGCTACGGGGATGAAATTTGGTATGTGGTCTTTAAACATAATTTGTAGGTTTCTATCAAATTTTGGACAAAATCCGTCAGCGGGAAGTCTGTCTATATGTATGCCCGAAGTCATGTGAACACTATAACTCAAAAACTTGAATAGCTAGATGGATAAAATTTGGTACACAGTTTTATCGTCATAAATGTAGGTCCGTATAAGACTTTGGGCCAAATCCGTGAACGGGCTGACTGTCTGTCTGTCTGTATAATCGCATACTTGTTCAGTTTTGAAACTAACTCCCTGCGCATGCCTACTAGTGGGAATGCCTGTGCAAAGAAGAAGGGACGCTCCGAAAACTTGGCAGTTTGCCAAAAACCAATTCTGGCGGCGAAATGTTGTAAGGAAGCAAACATTTAGGGCGTCTTGCCAGGTCCTGTTGCGCAAAAAAATGCACAGGGGATTTTATTTGTTTTGATCCTTCAAACCACGCGTGGTTCTAACTTTGGTTAACTTGCGACGGAAGTTTATTTGGCGTCTTTTATTATTCTAGCTTGTATGAACTATATTTTTCTATAAGTATGCTATGATGGTTCTATACATCCCATTTAATTTTGATTGTACTTTCATAATTGATCTTTATCAAACATGTTATGAAGGAATTACCCTCTTAAAGAATTTGAACTGTATTAAACATTTTGCAGCGTATACATAATTGTTCAATGCATTCATTATAAAGGAAGGATTACGCCACTTTGTCCTTGAGACGGTAAGAGAGGAAAATCGGTTCGCATTTAATCGGTACGCATCTCTTTGAATTTGATTCTTTACGTAAATATTTTACAATCACTATAATCTACAATGAGAAATCTTCTGATAGTCATTGGATTCTGGGTTACAGTAGGTTCGAATTTCTTTTTATCCACGCGGGGAGAAGGGAAACAGCACCTTTTTGAGAAAGTATACGAGAAAGTTTAGGGGAGACCACTCCCTCTGTTCTAACTTCGATACATAAGCAGTGAAAACAAAGTGCTCTTAAGAAATTTTAGAAAGCAATTAAAATATTTTGTCATTTTATTCCAGTTGAACGATCTCGATACTAAAAGGGAATCCATCATAAAAGGTTTCGAAAACATTCGTAAGTATAATTTTATTCAGAATCAAGTACTGTAACAAATTAAGATCTGTCATTATTATTTCCATTTTCGTGAAAGTTTTCTAAGGTGATAGTTTACAATAATTGCCATCATATGTGTATATGTTTGAAATTTCAGTTTTAATATTCTGTATTAAAAATAGACTTCAACGATTCCAAAAATATATATAGCCAATAATAACTGGAATGGACTCGAAAACACAGTATCATCGCCAAAGTTTTGCCAAACTGGACTTTTTCAAGCGATAACCTGTCAAATTTGGTATAAGATATATGAGGGTTAAGACCATTATGATGGCTACCATTGAAACGGCTGGCCAAGGGAGTGCTAATGTGGCGACGGCGCAGTACTTTGTTTTCGAGTCTTACAATTGAGTGCACGTAGATAGCTAGGACCGGCATCATCGCCAATGAATAATGTAATATCTGCTTTCAGGTTTCACCCCAAATTAGACCTCCTTTTGTAGAATCCTGTACTTCTGTTTTGGCAGGGTATACTAAGTTACCCCATTGACACCACAACTCCAAGGAAAAATATGGGCCGTTAATGTAACAATGTGACCTCTTAACGAATTCAATATTCAAATCGAATATGTATATTAAGTATGCCAAGGCCTTATTAAGTCGCTCATCGCCAAAACACAGCAAAGAAACAATATGGATGTTATTTATTCTAAATTTTATTGGCTTTGTAATTAATTCTTGGCGATGAGGCGACTCTCTGTGAATTAGCATACAGCATTCTTGGTTTCAAGCGCTCTCATTTAGTTTACGAATATCAAATTACTTTTAAGAAGATATTTGACAAAACGCCAACATTTTTTCTGAGAGCAAATGTTGCAGTGAAATGTTTCAGTAGAAATTAGATATTTTCTCCAAAATTACTTTTACAGTTGTCTTTTAAAAGGTGCAAACGACTTGGCTAATATTGCGATGGAGATACATATTATAATCAATAACATCGAATATCTTAATTCAATTCAAGAAAAATAATTAAAAAAAAATAAAACCTGAAACTTTTTTTTTTGTTAATACCTCCATTTGACTGGAGATCGAATTTGATTTTGAATTCAGTAGCGGCGATTAGGTGGAAAAAGTGAGGCGGCAATAAATTTACTGATATTTAAAGTACCCTGGAGTATAGGTGGTAAATCACAAAATTTGCTAGCTTTCCCGAATACTATTGTTTTTTTATAATTCCTAGTTTTAAACAGCTAAAAAGAAATACAAATTCAATTTTGCCCAGAAGAGTAGGGAAGCAACCCCCTCCCCCCTTTATTTGCTGCCACTGCTTGACTTACATACGAGTCTTAAATTCTTTATGGTTAGGTTTAAGAATCATAACATATTTTGTCGTTATTGTTATAATCCAAATCATTCTAGCAGATACGGAACGACCGCATAAGTCCATGAACTCGCAGAAAACTAAAATGTTAAGGAATTTTCTAATATCTCGTCGATTACGCGCTAGAAAATGGAAGGAAGAGGATTCTGCCTGTTAGAGTTTCTAACAAGTTTGGTAAATTTTCCACTCTGGCTCAGTGGTAAAATGAGGACAAAATTATTTTATTTTTCAAGTCAGTAGATGGCAAGGACTATGTTACTATTTACAAATTCAAAAATTTTAACTGTTTCCCTGATTTATATAATCTTGGATACTTTAACCGAACCACGGACAAAAACTGCCAAATCTTAGCAATAGTTTATTAAGAAAGAAAACACCAGATTCAAAGTCAATGCAATGAAAAAACATAAAATCTCGAAGTATATTAAGTATTGAAAGTTTTTTTTTTAATAAAAAAGTAAGTGATCTATATTTATATCCTCGATGGTCAGTATAACATAGCATTTTCTAACTAAATTAATGTTTTCGAATAAAAACATTTCTAGTTCAAATGTTTGGCAATGTATGTGAACATTTTTTTTATTCGTTCCCTGTAATTATCAGCCTAGATTTTTCTAAATTTCCTCCTTAAATGACATTCTACTGATATATTACATCTGAACGTGGAAACATGAATTCGTTTATTTTACATTCTCCTTTTACTTTCTCGTATACGAAGTATACAAAGAGAAAGTATTGTAATCGTCAAAAAATTCCAACTCGAGATTTTGAGGAATCTCCACGTTTTAGACCTCCCTGAGTCCGAAAAACACAATTTTGGAATTATGTCTGTGTGTCTGTCTGTGTGTCTGTGTGTGTGTCTGTCTGTGAACACGATAACTCGAAAACTATTAGAGCTACGGGGATGAAATTTGGTATGTGGTCTTTAAACATAATTTGTAGATTTCTATCAAATTTTGGACAAAATCCGTCAACGAGAAGTCTGTCTATTTGTATGTCCGCGGTCATGTTAACTCTATAAAGCAAAAACTTGAATAGCTAAATGAATAAAATTTGGTACACAGTTTTATCGTTATGAATGTAGATTCGTATAAAAGTTTGGGCCAAATCCGTCAAAAAGAGGCGTTCAAATTGCATATTCAATTTCTTTTAATCCTATTCTCATGCGCATGCGTATTGGTAGAAATCTGTTATTGTTGTAAATTTTATTTACAACAATAAATAATGTTTT